>BSBK01003153.1:1422500-1672500 GCA_027943335.1 Chamaecyparis obtusa
TTGTCTGTATCTAATGGAATTCCATATCTTTCATGGATTTGTCTCTGAGTTCTTCTAACTCCATGAGCTGAGCATACCTGATTTGTAAAGGATCTCCTTCTTCAAATAGGACATATTGAGTGGCCAAGTCCAAAGTTGGCACTTCAATTGCAATGGATAACCTAGCCTCTCTAGCATATACTAATACATAAGGAGAATTCCCAATGATCTTCTTTGGGGTAATCCTATCTAACCATAAGGCAGACTTCAATTTAGTATGCCAATTCCTTTGGTTATCTTGCAGAGTCTTCTTGATTATCCTAATCAAGTTCTTGTTAGTTGATTCTGCCAAACCATTGCCTTGAGGGTACTAATTTGAACTTGTATTTAGATAAATGCCATTTCTGATTGCCCATTCTGAGACTTTAAGGCCTATGAATGCCAATACATTATCTGATATTATGGAGTCTGGAGTGCCAAATATATGAATTATATCATCATAAAAACTCAAGACAACACTCTGATTTGATTCCTTCAAAGAAACTGCCTCTGTCCATCTAGTGAAATAATCTGTTGTAGTGATTATCCACTTGTGTCCTGCACTAGATGGAGGATTAATCATACCAATAAAGTCTATGCCCCATCTCATGAATGGTTGCTCTATTCTGATTGGATGAAGGGGCAGAGCTGCAAGCCTTTCTTTTCCTACAAACATAGCACATTTGATGCATTTTCTCACATAATCATGAATATCCTTGAAGATAGATGGCCAATAGTATCCGACCCTCATGATTTTAAAAGCAGTAGTCCTAGGAGAAAAGTGACCTCCAGAAGGTCCATAATGAAATTCAAATAGAACATCAGCTATCTTTTTTGAATCGATACATCTCAAAAGGACACCATTTTGATCCTTTCTAAAAAGAACCTCATCTATCAGCACAAAGGGAACTAATTGTAACCTATAATATCTTCTCTTTGCTGAATCTAGGGCTGCGGGACATTGTCCTATCTTCAAGTAATGAATCATGTTAGTGTTACCCTAATTTTCCTATTCTATACAAATTTTGCTAAGATGTATCCCTAGGTCTCTGTTTTAACCCTGCCAAGCATCACTAAAAATTTCATGGCTCTACTCTTTTTCCTCTGGCCTCTGCAATTGTTTCTAGGTGTCTAGCTAGGTGCAAAAAACCATTAAAAAATTTATAAAACTAGCCATTGTGTTTAAAAACCCTAGGGCTCTATTCTAATTTGCAGTTACTTTTCTACCACTTAAGTTCCATCAATTTCCATGTTTGCTTTATTTCCTTCAGTCGCCAAATCTCTGATTCCTGGTAGTCAAAGCCCTACCACTTAGCAATTTGGTGAGCGGTTACCTTTTGAGTTGGTGGTCTCTACTCATTGGCTAAAGTCAAGATTCTAGATCTGACAGTTGTCACATGATCTCATGGCCTCAAAAGATTCCATGAGATCTTGCAATGATCATTGATCTTCCTATCTACAGAGTCTGGTTGTCAGTGGGTCCGGCCACATTGTCTGAGCTATACACCTTTGATTGGTTAAAGACCTATGACTCAGCCCCATGTCAGTGTGGGCCCAGCGGTTGTTAGTTGACAATGATCTAAGGGCTAGCACATGTTCTGAAGGAGCTTTTCTGACACATGATATCATGCACTCGACGTTGATCTTACTTTATCGCTAAGGCTCTGTCAAGTGGGTCCTTGTTGTTTGACGTGCGCGCGTTTGATTGGCCAGCAAGTTGATGACTGAGATGTGTCAGTAGGACCATGTTAGAAGGTCTATGGATGTGTTAGAAAGGCAAATATCTATGGTGGTCATATGATCTCATAGAATGTTGTGACCCTATGAGATCATGTAACAACTATCCGATGAGAATCTCAGTGGGTCATGGGTCCAATGTGTTACCTGGCGCTAACATGCTTGCATTTGATTGGCTATTGTGTGATGACAAGGATTTGTCAGAGGATATGATGTGTCATGGGGTCCTAGTTCTAAATGGATCTATGACTGGCGCATGATCAGAAGGAATATTTGAGGTACATGAGATCATGCACCCACTGTTGGATTGGAATCAATGCTGTAGTGGGTCCGTTGTCAAAGCCTGCCGAGGTGTTTGCTGATGAGGTAGTCAAGGTGAATGAAAGAATGCCAAGTGGAAAATGGGGCTAGGGTTAGCAAGGTTCTAATAATTAGAAACTAAAATTTTATCTTTTGTTCACCAGACATAACCAGGGTCAGTTAAAACAATTAGCGGTCCTGCGACCAATGACAAAAGGTAACTCGAGGTGAGCTTGAGGTTAATTCTACAGTCAAATCATGGCTGAGTAAAAAAGGAGGATCTGATGGTCATGTTTTAAAATAAGATTGAGTTTTAAATGATGGCCATCAATGAAGAAAAAGTATGGCACCACCTGCTAGCCGTTATTATTTAAATTCAAATATATTTCTGTAGGGTTTCAGCTAGGGTTTTTGATCGAGTAGTCAATTGTGACAGAATTGATAGATGAAATTGATGTTCTCAGGATGGTTTTGGTTGTGGAGATTATAGAAGTGACTATTGGCCGGTGTCTGTAGGGTCCTTTGCTGCGTTTTCATGACAGGAGGTGCTAGAAAGAGTTGGCGCCACCTTTTAATGGTACTGTTACCCAAGGAAAAATAAGATCAGATTGTGTGCCTTCATGGCTTAGTGGATTTGCAGGTTGGTAGTTGGATCAAGTTGGTTGTGTCTGCAGGTGGACTCAGTAAGGAGATGTACATGCAAAGAAGTATATGCTCTGATTAGCCAGACATTCTCAGAATTTGATGATGGGTCATCGGTACAGCTAGGGTTTGATTATTGTATTGTAAAACCATGTAACCCTAGTTAGGTTTTTGACTCCTGCTTGCGTGCAGTTGAGTTGGTATATATTGTATTTTTAGAGATTTTGAGCAGGAGAGAGTTCAGATTTTGTAAAGGAGAGAGTCCACTTTTCAAAGAAAGTCATCCTTTCTCAAAAGGCTATCCATGGTATCTTCTCTACCCTACGGTCTTCTAATCTTTGTAATCTCCCATTGATTATTGAGGCAACTTTATGGTATTTGTGGCATTCTCTCTGTCCCTATCCTTTCATTGTTTGGATCATCTCTTAATGAATTGAAGTCTATGCATGTTTTCAATGACAACTTAAGGTTCTTGATCCCTCTTACTTTCTATAATTGTGTGTGTTATTGTGTTTGATCTGATTTAGCTATTTTTGTCTGTATACTTCAGCCACCTAACAGTCTTGTCTCAATCCTACACCGAGTTATAGAAGTGAATATCTTCTTGCAGGTCATAGGTTGTTGTCTTATGTTCAGGAACTCCTATGAAACACTTATGCAAGCCTATTTAGTAAGTTGTGACCTACTAGACCTAAGCCTTTCATTGATTCTATCCCTCTATGCTATAATTCATACCCTAATTTTGGTGTATCACCTAGTAGGTAGTTTGCTTTCAGTCATTTGCCTTTCCACACATTCCTTCTATCCCTTTCCCTCAAAATTTTTGCTTTTCCTGTCAAGAAGAAAATTAAGGCGATTATCCAAGAGGAACTAGCCTAGAACCTAGAGGTCTCATCTCAGTTAGCATAGGTCCCACAACCTAGAGATGATTCCCATGTTATAATAGGTTATCAAGACTATGAGAGCTTGAAACAAGGGTGCAAACTTTGTGTATAATAGTTAGGCAACCAACCTGATGCCTTGGCATGTTCCCTATAGAATGCACAACTAGAGATGCATCTGTTTGTTCTGATTTCTTTGAACTTTCATCCTCTACCAAATGCTCACAAAGACCTCTTCCTCTAACCAGATTGGTGGTTTGGATATCAATGTCATATTCCATTACCTTGGTAATCCAACCAGCTCTTTTTTCATTTAGGTCCTTGGAAAGAAAAAATTCTTTGACACTTGGATGAGTAACCTTCAAGTGTAGCTTGTTATGGTTCAATAAATATCTAAACTTTTTAAGACTTTTTACCACAACAAGTATATGTTTCTCTACAAAAGAGTATCTTTGTTCATACTCTTCTAAACCTTTGCTGAAGAAAGAAATAGGCTACTCCAACCCTTGTGAATTTTCTTGAGTCAACATAGCAGATATAGCATCATGACCTCCATAAGCATAAAGGATAAAATCCTTACTAAAATTTGGGTTTAATAGAGCAGGAGCTTCTGTCAAGGTTTATTTGATAGCTTGGAAATTAGCTTTTCCTTCTTTAGTCCAGCTGAAAGGTGAACCCTTCTTTAACATGGCTATCAAAGGCTTCAGTAAATCTGTAGTATTAGGCAAAAAATGCCTAACAAAATTAATCTTCCCTATGAAAGATTGGAGACTTTTCTTATGATGTGGTAATGGTAGCTCTAGGATGGCTGCAATCCTCTTAGGGTCTACTGTAATTCCTTTCTTGGATACTATATATCTTAGCAATTTTCCTTCATGAACTACAAACACACATTTCTCGGGACTAAGAGATATCCCAAACTCTCTACATCTTTCAAAGATTTTCCTCAGATGTTCGATATGATCTGCTTCATGGTTAGAATAGATAGTTATGTCATCCAAGTAGACCAATAAAAACTTGTACATGAGGCTTTTAAAGGCCATATCCATTTCCTTTTGAAAAGTAGCACCTGCATTTGAAAAACCAAAGGGCATCTTTTGATAAGCCATGGTTCCCCACTTGGTTGTAAATGTAGTCTTGTATTGATCCTCTTCATTAACTAGGATCTGATTGTATCCTGAATAGCCATCCAATAATGAAAATCTCTCGGATCCAGAGACACATTGTAAGATTTTTTTCGTAGAGGGTAATGGATGGAGGTCTTTTAAAGAGGCCCTATTAAGATCCCTAAAGTTTATGAGAAAGATTGAGACTAGGAGCTCAAAGCCTACTCAATTTTCATAGTTGCCCTCAAAAAGAAGCTACAATGGTCGGTCAACTCAAAGAACATCTCCTACAAGGAGAGTACAATCTACACCTCCTGATACTATAGAAAGGAGACCTTTTCCATTTCATTCTAGAAGAAGAGGAAGATCTCTAACTAGAGACCTAGAAGAAGGTTCAAATCAAACACTAAATACAACTCACCTAGTTGTTAATCTTCAAATTTCAGCTCCTACAATGGCTAGATAGTTTTCCTTTGCACCTTTCAACCAGGGAAGTCCATTGAATTTTATTATACATCATGATGTGCCCTTGGTGGCATTGAAAAGTGTACCTAACTTCACAGGTGAAGGGTAAACAACTACTTTTGAACACATAAGAGATGTGACCACCATCTGCAGCATACACAATATAACTCAAGAGGATGTGGCCACAAAATTATTAGTAGCCTCTCTAAAAGGTAAGGCTCTTGAATGGTTTAGAACTCTAACTGTTGGTTCCATTACTTCATGGGATGAGTTAGGGGATGCATTAAGTAAGCATTTTGAGGACAAATTAGATAACTTGTCTCTAGTTGAGCAGTTAACAACCATTAAAAGAGACCCTCAAGAGAAAATGACAGATTATAATAGTAGATTCCTCAAAACATGGAATAGAATTCCAGTCTTTGTAAGGCCATCAGCTGACCATGCATTCCTATACTACTTGCAAAGCTTGAATGGTCAAATTTCTATCATGATCCAATCTATGGGTGGTTCTTCCTTACCCCAAGCTTTTGACATAACTGTCAGGGCTGAAAATTGTTTAATCCAAGTAGGCATGATTGCTAGAAGGCCACCAATGCCTATCTTTCCTAGCCTTCAACCCATTGCACTTGCACAAGTACCTCCATTTACCCCTATTCCCACCATATTAGCACCTCAGGCCAGTACTAGCAGTCAAGAGCTAATAGCTAGTTTCTCTCAAGAGCTACAAGAGATAAAAAATAGTCAAGAAAGCAGTAAGAAAGAAATGACAAATTTGTTGCAGACTTTGACTAAAGAGGTCACAAATCTGAAGAAACAAATTCAAGGAATCAGACCACTATTTTAGACACAAGGCCAAGGTCCTAATCAGCAATATCAAAATCAAGGACAACCTTATCAACAAAATAGGCCACCATACCAAGGAGGCTATCAAGGACAAAGGCAAAGTTTTAATCAGAGACCATTCCAACCATATAACCCTACACCTCTCAATTCTACAAATCCAGTGAGGGATATGGTTCCTAGTCAAAATAATATGGCTATGGATAATGAATGGTTCTTTCCTTGTAATCAGCCTTATAATCAGGCTACATGTACAAATGGATGGATGAACCAAGCTCTAATGGTTCAAAATGCCTCACAAGCTCAATCAGAGGCTTCATCCAGTGGATCAGTTCCTCAACAAGAATCACAAGAGAATGAGACTGCTCTTTTCAATTGGGAGCAACTAGACTTCAATGGATTCAAAGATAAAGTTTCTTTTGTTGCCTATACAAGAGCAAAAAGGAGAGCTCAAGACATGGAGAGAGAATATTCCAATGCTAAAGCCACTACACCTACAGAGCCACTGCAGAAAGTTGCTCCCATCACACCCAAGGAGGTTCTGGTCATCATAAGCAAAGAAGGCCAAATTCCAAAAAAGGTGGAGCCCATTATAGTAAAGACACAACCAAGAGTACACACTATGACACCTTTTAACATTGTAGACAACATGAAAAAGGTGAATGTTACCATGTCCATGTGGGACTCTTTGGCTCTTCCAGGGAAACCTAAAATCTTGAAGAAGGCCATGACTGAAGTATCAACTCCTCAACCTATAAAAGAAGTTGCAAAGCCAACATTGGTCAACACTGATCAAGAAAAGGAGGCCCCAAGTAGCAACTCCAAAACCAATGCCATGCAAGGTAGGAACTCAAATTCACCTCCCTTTTATGTATCTCTAATTATTGGAAAATCTTTAGTACATAATTGCATGGTAGATAGTGGAGCTACTAGTACTGTAATGCCCAAGAAAGTGGCTCACTAATTAGGACTAAAATATGAACCCTTTCAAAAGAAGGTAACACAACTTGATGGATCCTCAGTCAATACTATAGGTGTGGCCAAGGATACCAGCCTAATCCTTCATGCTAGTCCTAATTTTTTCATCCTCTTTGATATATATATCATAGATCTCCTTGCCCTATTTGCCATATGTTTATCAAGGGAGTTTACAGCCAAGATAGGAGGGTATCTTTCTTCTGGTTGGTCTCACATTCTATTTCATACAAGGTATGGGACCAAGATCACCATTAAGTTAGAGAAATTGGCAACACATCATATAGAGCCATATGTGTCCAACACCATCAATGCAAATTGCTTTGCATTTGATAGCAGTGACTTCCAAACTATTAGTGAGCAAGCACCAAGATAGAAAATATCCCTGATATTTTCCTAGATGAAAGAGCTTCAGAGGTCCAAGAGCATGTCATTTGGAATGCTAGTCTGGGAAGCTACTTGATACAAGAAATTGATGCTATAGAGCCCATCCTTCTCAAGGACACTGATTTAGAAGATCAGAGCAATCAGGTTTGGGAACTATTTTTTGATGGAGCTAGAAGTAGACATGGTTCTAGTGGTGGTGCTATGTTAGTGTCCCCAAAGGGAGAAAAGTATTATACTACCTTTAGATTCAGTTTCTCCTGTACTAGCAACACTACAGAGTATGAAAGCCTTGTGAATGGGCTAGAGTGGGCTAGAAAAAGAGGGCTCAAGGCCCTAAAAGTTTATGGTGACAATGATTTGGTTGTCAGCCAAGTAAGAGGGATAAGTGCAACCAATAATGACACCATGAAAGCATACAAAAATAGAGTTTGGGATGCAATTGAAGATTTTTGTGCTTTCAATATTGTTGCTATCCCTAGAAAGCTCAATCAAAATGTAGATAGGTTAGCTACTGTTGGATCTCAGTTTGATATCCCCAATAGCATTTCAAAAGAAAAGGACTAATAGCATATCAAAGTTATTATCAGACCCTCTATTCCTGATAATGATGTCAACTGGCAGGTGTTTGACAATGATGAACAAATTTTGCAGTTCTTGTTTGAAGAAGATATTTTTTTAGAGTACAATCAAGAGAGGCTATCACAGAGCTATGGTGATCAAGCGATACAACTTAAGTCTAATAAGATGCCTAGAGGTCTTGTAACCTTAGAGACTATCTTCAACAAGGATGATGAAGTCAAGAAAAGCAAAGCTGGCTTGGTAGTTCAACAAGAACATTGTGTTGAGTTAGAGTTGGATCCAGGTAAGAGCTTACAATTTGGAAAAGTAAACACTAAATTGGAAAAGCAAGCTTACACTCAATATTCAAAGAATTCAATGATGTTTTTGCATGGCAATATGAGGACCTTAAATGTTTTGACCCTACCCTTGCTCATCACACTGTTGAATTAGAGCATAATGCTAAACCATTAAGAAAAAAGCAAAGGCCTGTTAATCCCAAGCTTGAGTGACTTATGCATAGAGAAGTGCTCAAATTAATAGAGAGTGGTATCATCTACCCCATTAAGCATACTAGTTGGGTTTCCAACCTTGTTCTAGTCAGGAAGAAGAATGGGGAGCTGAGGTTATGTGTTGACTTTAGGGATCTTAACAAGGCTTCTCTAAAAGACTGCCATCCACTACCCTCCATGGAGAAAATCTTATAATGTGTCTTTGGGTCCGAGAGATTTTCATTATTAGATGGCTATTCAAGATACAATCAAATACTAGTTAATGAAGACGATCAATACAAGGTTGTATTTACAACCAAGTGGGGAACCATGGCTTATCAAAAGATGCCCTTTGGTTTGTCAAATGCAGGTGCTACATTTCAAAAGGCAATGGATATGGCCTTTAAAAGCCTCATGTACAAATTTGTATTGGTCTACTTAGATGACATAACTATTTATTCTAAACATGTAGTAGACCATATCAAACATTTGAGGAGGATATTTGAAAGATGTAGAGAATTTGGGATATCTCTTAATCCCAAGAAATGTGTGTTTGCAGTTCATGAAGGAAAATTATTGGGATATGTAGTATCCAAAGAAGGAATTACAGTGGATCTTGAGAGAATTATATCTATCCTAGAGCTACCCCTACCACATCACAAGAAAAGTCTGCAATCTTTCATAGGAAAAATTAATTTTGTTAGGCGTTTCTTGCCTAATATTCTAGACTTACTTAAGCCTTTGATAGCCATGTTAAAGAAGAGTTCAATTTTCAGCTGGACTAAAGAAGGAAAAGCCAATTTCCAAGCTATCAAAGAGGCCTTAACAGAAGCTCCTACCCTCTTAAACAAAAATTTCAATAAGGATTTCATCCTTTATGCTTATGGAGGTCATGATGATATATCTGCAATGCCGACTCAAGAAAATGCAGATGGATTGGAGCAGCCTATTGCTTTCTTTAGCAAAGGTTTAGAAGAATGTGAATAGAGATACTCTTTTGTAGAGAAACATATACTTGCTATGGTAAAGAGCCTTAAAAAGTTCAGATATCTATTGACCCATAGTAGGGTACATTTAAAAGTTACTCATCCAAGTGTCAAAGAATTTTTTCTTTCCAAGGACCTAAATGAGAAAAGACCTAGTTGGATCACCAAGGTGATAGAATATGACATTGATGTCCAAACCACCAAGCTGGTTAGAGGAAGAGGTCTTTGTGAGCATTTGGCATCAGATGAGAGTTCAAAGAAATTAGAACAAATGGATGCATCTCTAGTGGTGCATTCTATAGAAGAACAAGCCAAGGCAACAAGTTAGTCGCCTAACATGATTCATTATTTGAAGACAAGATAATGTCCTGTAGATCTAGACTCAACAAAAAGGAGGTATTATAGATTAAAATCTATTCCTTTTGTGTTGATAGATGAAGTTCTTTTCAGAAAGGATCACAATGGTGTCCTTTTAAGATGCATAGATTCAGAAAAGGTAGTAGACATCCTATTTGAGTTTCATGATGGACCTTCCGGAGGTCACTTTTCTCCTAGGACTACTGCTTTTAAAATCATGAGGGTCGGGTACTATTGGAAATCTATCTTTAAGGATAACCATGAATATGTAAGAAAATGCATCAAATGTGCTATGTTTGTAGGAAAATAAAGGCTTGCAGCCTTTCCCCTACAGCCAATTAGAATAGAGCAACCTTTCATGAAATGGGGTATAGATTTCATTGGCATGATCAATCCTCCATCTAGTGTAGGACAAAATTAGGTAATCACCACAATAGATTACTTCACCAGATGGATAGAAGCAATTGCATTAAAAGAAGCTAATGAGAGTGTTGTCCTAAGTTTTTATGATGATATAGTTCATAGGTTTGGCACTCTAGATTCCATAATATCAGATAATGCATTAGCATTCACAGGCCTTAAAGTCTTTGAATGGGTAGTCAAGAATGGAATTTATCTAAACACAAGTTCAAATTACTATCCTCAGGGAAATGGCTTAGCAGAGTCAACAAAAAAGAATTTGATTAGGATAATCAAGAAGACCCTGCAGGACAACCAAAGGGATTGGCATACCAAACTGAAGTCTGCCTTATGGTTAGACAGAATTACCCCAAAGAAGATCATTGGTAATTCTCCTTACATGCTATTATATTGTAAAGAAGCTAATTTATCCATTTCAATTGAATTGATAGCTTTGGACTTGGCCACCCAATATGCTCTATTTGAAGAAGGAGATCCCTTACAAATCAGGTATGCTTAGTTAATGGAGTTGGAAGAACTCAGGGACAAATCCATGAAAGATATGGAGTTCCATCAGATTCAAACAAAGAAGAACTTTGATAAAAGAACCAGGATCAGAAATTTCAAGATTGGGGATGTAGTCCTCAAATGGGATGAATTTAGATCCAAGCCTAGCAGACATACAAATTTTGATTCATTTTGGGGTGGACCATTTGTTATAACAGAATGCAAGGGGCCTAATGCTTTTTAGCTATCAACTCTGGAAGGAGATTCCTTGCCAATATTAGTGAATGGTTTCCACTTGAAGCCCTATTTTGAGGTTAATCCCTCTCTGTAAATTTCTATAAATATTTTTTCCCTATTTTTTCTTTCCCTGCTTTCTAGGTTAGTTCCTCCATTTTCTAAGAAGTGCCTATGCACAAGTTCATCCTTCTGGTTCAGTTTTGTCCCTATATCAAAGCTTTTGTGCTCAGTATGACCCCATGCCCAATGGATTATGTCAAGGCCACTGATCTATGTCTAGCAGGCTGACATCCAGTGGAAATCGCCAAAATGTTACCTTAATTTTCCTATTCTATACAAATTTCACTAAGATCTATGTCCAGGTCCCTGTTTTAACCCTACCAAGCATCCCTAAAAATTTCATGGCTCTACTCTTTTTCCTCTGGCCTCTGCAATGGTTTCTAGGTCTCTGGCTAGGTGCAAAAAATGCTTTAAAATTTCATAAAACTAGCCATTGTGTTTAAAAACCCTAGGGCTCTGTTCTAATTTGTAGTTACTTTTCTACCACTTAAGTTCCATCAATTTTGATGTGTGCTTTATTTCCTTTAGTCACCAAATCTCTGATTCCCAGTGGTCAAAGCCTGAACACTTAGCGATCTGGCAAGCAGTTACCTTTTAAGTTGGCGGTCTCTGCTCAATGGCTAAAGTCAAGATTCTAGATCTGATGGTTGTCGCATGATCTCATGGCCTCAAAAGATTCCATGAGATCTTGCAACAATCATTGATCTTCCTATCTGCAGAGTCCGATTGTCAGTGGGTCCAGCCATGTTGTCCAAGTTGTACACCTTTGATTGGTTAAAGACTTGTGATTCGGTGCCATGTCAGTGTAGGCCCAGTAGTTGTCATTTGATGATGATCTAACAGCTAGCGCATGATCTGAAGGAGCTTTTTTGACACATGAGATCATGCACCCACCATTGATCTTACTTTATCACCAAGGCTCTGTCAGGTGGGACCTCATTGTCTAACATGCTCGCATTTGATTGGCCAACAAGGTGATGACTGAGATGTGTCAATAGGACCATGTCAGAAGGTCTGAGGATGTGTCAGAAAGGCAAAGATCTATCATGGTCATATGATCTCATAGAATCTCCTGACCCTATGAGATCATGTGACAACCATCCGATGAGAATCTTAGTGGGTTGTGGGTCCGATGTGCTACCTAACACTGGCATGCTTACATTTGAATGGCTGTTGTGTGATGACAGGGATTTGTCAAAGGATCTGATGTGTCGTGGGGTCCTAGTTCTAAATGGATCTATGGTTGGTGCATGATCGGAAGGAATATTTGAGGCACATGAGATCATGTGCCCGTTGTTGGATTGGAATCAACGCTACAGTGGGTCCATTGTCAGAGCCTACCAAGGTGTTTGCTGATGAGGTAGTTGGGGTGAATGAAATAATGCCAAGTGCCAAATGGGCCAAGGGTTAGCAAGGTTCTACGAATCAGCAACTAAATGTTTGTCTTTTGTTCGCCAGACTTAACCAGGGTCAGTTAAAACTATTAGCAGTCCTGTGACCAATGAGAAAAGGTAATCTGAGGTGAGCTTGAGGCTAATTTTGTAGTCAAACTATGCTCAGGTAAAAAAGGAGGATTTGATGGTCATATTTTAAAATAAGATTGAGTTTTAAACGATGACCGTCAATAAAGAAAAAGTATGGCGCCACCTGCTAGCCGTTATTATTTAAATTCAAATATATTTCTATAGGGTTTCGGGTAGGGTTTTTGATCGAGTATTCAATTGTGATAGAATTGGTAGATGAAATTGATGTTCTCAGGATGGTTTTGGTTGTGGAGATTATAGAAGTGACTGTTGGTCAGCATCTGCAGGGTCCTTTGCCATGTTTTCATGAAAGGAGGTGCTAGAAAGAGTTGGCACCACTTTTTAATGGTACTATTACCCAAGGAAAAATAAGATCAGATTGTGAGCCTTCATGGCTTAGTGGAGTTGCAAGTGGGTAGTTGGATCAAGTCAGTTGTGTCTGTAGGTGGACTCAGTAAGGAGATGTACACACAAAGAAGGATATGCTGTGTTTAGCCAAACATTCTTAGAATTTGATGATGGGTCATCAGTACTGCTAGGGTTTGATTATTGTATTGTAAAATCATGTAACCCTGGTTAGGTTTTTTACTCTTGCCTATGTGTAGTTGAGTTGGTATATATTGTATTTTTAGAGCTTTTGAGCAGGAGAGAGTTCACATTTTGTAAAGGAGAGAGTCCACTTTTGAAAGAAAGTCATCCTTTCTCAGAAGGCTATCCATGGTATCTTCTCTACCCTCTGGTATTCTACTCTTTGTAATCTCCCATTGATTATTCAGGTAACTTTAAGGTATTTGTGGCATTCTCTCTATCCCTATCCTTTCATTGTTTGGATCATCTCTTAATGAACTGAAGTCTATGCATGTTTTCAATGACAACTAAGGGTTCTTGATCCCTCTTACTTTCTGTAATTGTGTGTGTTATTGTGTTTGATCTGATTTAGATGTTTTTATCAGTATACTTCAGCCCCCTAACAATCTTGTTTCAATCCTACACTGAGTTGTAGAAGTGAATGTCTTCTTGCACGTCATAGGTTGTTGTCTTATGTTCAGGCCCTCCTATGAAACACTTATGCAAGCCTATTTAGTAAGTTGTGACCTACTAGACCTAAGCCTTTCATTGATTCTATCCCTCTATGCTGCAATTCATACCCTAATTTCAGTGTATCACCTAGTAGGTAGTTTTCTTTTAGTCATTTCCCTTTCCAAGCATTCCTTCTATCCCTTTCCCTCAAAAGTTTTACTTTTCCTATCAAGAAGCAAATTAAGGTGATTATCCAAGAGGAACCAGCCTAGAACCTAGAGGTCTCATCTTAGTTAGCATAGGTCCCACAACCTACAGATGATTACCATGTTATACTAGGTTATCAAGACTACGAGAACTTGAAACAAGGGTGCAAACTTAGTGTATAACAGTTAGACAACCAACCTAATGCCTTAGCATGTTGCTCTATAGAATGCACAACCAGAGATGCATCTATTTGTTCTGATTTATTTGAACTTTCATCCTCTGCCAAATGCTGACAAAGACCTCTTCCTCTAACCAGCTTGGTGGTTTGGATATCAATGTCATATTCCATTACCTTTGTAATCCAACTAGCTCTTTTTTCATTTAGGTCCTTGGAAAGCAAAAATTCTTTGACACTTGGATGAGTAACCTTCAAGTGTAGCTTGTTATGGTTCAATAAATATCTAAAAATTTTAAGACTTTTTACCACAACAAGTATATGTTTCTCTACAAAAGAGTATCTTTGTACATACTCTTCTAAACCTTTCCTGAAGAAAGCAATAGGCTGCTCCAACGCTTGTGAATTTTCTTGAGTCAACATAGAAAATATAGCATCATGACCTCCATAAGAATAAAGGATAAAATCTTTACTGAAATTTGGGTTTAATAGAGCAGGAGCTTCTATCAATTCTTCTTTGATAGCTTGGAAATTAGCTTTTCCTTCTTTAGTCTAGTTGAAAGTTGAACCCTTCTTTAACATGGTTGTCAAAGGCTTTAGTAAATCTGCAATATTAGGCAAAAAATGCCTAACAAAATTAATCTTCCCTATGAAAGATTGGAGACTTTTCTTATGATGTGGCAATGGTAGCTCTAGGATGGCTGCAATCCTCTTAGGTCTACTGTAATTTCTTTCTTGGATACTATATATCCTAGCAATTTTCCTTCATGAACTGCAAACACACATTTCTTGGGATTAAGAGATATCCCAAACTCTCTACATCTTTCAAAGATTTTTCTCAGATGTTTGATATGATCTGCTGCATGTTTAGAATAGATAGTTATGTCATCCAAGTAGACCAGTACAAACTTGTACATGAGGCTTTTAAGGGCTATATCCATTTCCTTTTGAAAAGTAGCACCTACATTTGAAAAACCAAAGGGCATCTTTTGATAAGCCATGGTTCCCCACTTGGTTGTAAATGCAGTCTTGTATTGATCCTCTTCATTAACTAGGATCTGATTGTATCTTGAATAGCCATCCAATAATGAAAATCTCTCGGATCCAGAGGCACATTGTAAGATTTGTTCCATACAAGGTAATGGATGGCGGTCTTTTAAAGAGGCCCTGTTAAGATCCCTGAAGTCAACACATAACCTCAATTCCCCATTCTGTGTCCTTACAGGAACAAGGTTGGAAACCCAACTAGTATGTTTGATGGGGTAGATGATACCACTTTCTATCAATTTGAGCACTTCTCTATGCATAAGTGGCTCAAGCTTGGGATTAATAGTCCTTTGCTTTTGTCTCACTAGTTTGGCATTAGACTCTAGTTCAATAGTGTGTTGAGCAAGGGCTGGATTAAAACATTTAAGGTCTTCATATTTCCATGCAAATACATCACTAAATTCTTTGAATAATTGGGTGTAAGCCTTCTTTTCTAAATCAGTTTTTACTTTTTCAAATTGTAAACTTTTACCTATTTCCAACTCCAATTCAACACATTGCTCTTGTTGAACTGTGAGGCTAGCTCTATTCTTCTTAACTTGATCATCTTTGTTGAAGAAAACCTCTAAGGTAACAAGACCTTTAGGCATCTTATTAGATTTAAGTTGTATTACTTAGTCACAATAATTTTGCAATAGCCTGTCTTGGTTATGCTTTGAGAAGACATCCTCTTCAAACAAGAATTGCAGAATTTGCTCATCATTGTCAAACATTTGCCAATTAGTATCATTATCAAGGATAGAAGGTCTAACAATTACTTTGATATGCTATTGGGTCTCCTCATTTGAAATACTATTAGGAATGTCATACTGAGATCCAACAATAGCTAATCTATCTACATTTTGATTTAGCTTCCTAGGGATGGCAACAATGTTGAAAGAACAAAAGTCTTCGATTGTATCCCAGACTCTATGTTTCTATGCTTTCAAGGTGTCATTTTTGGTTGCTCTTATCTCTCTTACTTAGCTAACTAATAACTCACTATCACCATAAACCTTCAAGGCTTTGACCCCTCTTTTCCTAGCCCATTTTAGTCCATTTACAAGACTTTCATATTCTGCAGTGTTGCTAGTGCAGGAGAAACTGAATCTAAAAGTTGTATAGTATCTTTCTCCTTTAGGAGATATTAGTATAGCACCACCACCAGAGCCATGTCTACTTCTAGATCCATCAAAAAACATTTCCAAAACCTAATTTCTTTGATCCTTTGAATAAGTGTCCTCTTTGAGGAGGTTTGGTTCTATGGATCCACTTTCTTGTATCAAATAACTCCCCAAACTAGCATCCCAAATAATATTTTCTTGGGCCTCAAAAGCCTTTTCTGATTCTAGTTTTTCTAATAAAATATCAGGTAAACTTTCTATCCTAGTGCTTACTTCTCTGATGGTTGGGAAATCACTATCATCAAATACAGGGTAGTTTGCATTGATGGTATTGGACATATATGGCTCTATATGGTGTGCTACCAATGGTTCAAATTTAATGGTAACCTTGGTACCATATCTTGTGTTGAAAATCATGTGAGACCAGTCAGAAGAAAGGTAGCCACCTATTTCAGTTGTAAACTCCCTTGATAGACATATGGAAAATAAAGCAGGGAGATCTATGATGTATATATCAAGTAGGATAGAGAAATTAGGACTAGCATGAAGGATTAGACTGGTATCCTTAGCTACACCTATAGTGTTAACTAAGGATCCATAAAGTTGTGTAACCTTCTTTTGGAGGGGTTCATATTTAAGTCCTAATTGGTCAGCCACCTTTTTGGGCATTACAGTACTAGTAGCTCCACTATCTACCATACAATTATGTACAAAGGATTTTCCAATAATTAAAGATACATAAAAGGGAGGGGGTTTCAAATTCCTACCTTGAATGGTATTGCCTTTGGAGTTGCGACTTGGAACCTCTTTTTGTTCATCAATGGTAACCAACACTGGCTTTCCAATTTCTTTTGTAGGCTGAGGGGTTGGCAATTCAGTCATACCTTTCTTCAAAATCTCAGGTTGTCCTAGAATAGCCAAAGAGTCCCACATAGACATGGTAATGTTCACCTTCTTCATGTTGTCTACAATGTTGAAAGGTGTCACAGTGTGTACTCTTTGTTGTGCTTTTACTATGATGGGCTCCACCTCTTTGAGAGTCTGGCCTTCTTTGCTTGTAATGGTAGGAGCCTTCTTGGATATGATGGGAGTTGCTTGTTGCAGTGGCTCTACAGATGTAGTGGCTTTAGTCCTAGAAGCTGCTCACTCCATGTCTTGAGCTCTTCTCTTTAACCTTGTGTTGGAAGCAATGGAAGGTTCACTAATAACTCCATTGAAGTCTTGCTGCTCCCAGTTGAAAAGAGCAGTCTCATTCTCTTGTGGCTCTTGTTGAGGAATTGATCCATTGGAAGAAGCCTCTGATTGAGCTTGTGAGGCATTTTGAACCATTAGAGCTTGGTTCATCCATCCATTTGAACATGTAGCTTGACTATGAGGCTGATTACGAGGGAAACACCATTCATTGTCCATAACTATAATACCCCTCTAACCCTAATATAACTTTTGTGTTTTTGAAAGAATTAAGATCTTTCAATGTTTTCTTACAGCTTAAGTTTTTCATGATACTTGTTTGATCTATTCCTATAGTTTGTTTATAATAATTTCATAAGCTAGTGCTCAAGGATTCTAATATTAGACATACTGTCTAAAGGTATCATTTTTGTATGTATTTATCTCCATGTATGTATTGAGTACTTTCAAGACCTTTATGAATATAGTTAGGATGTTATATGATATGTACTTGATAGATATATATAAGTGATTATTTGTATTTTCTAAAATTAAGGTTACTTTGGATGAATCTTGTATCTCACTTGATGATTTGATTATGTTGATTTATTATTAGTATTGATAAAAGACTAACACAATGCTTGAGATTCTAACCTTTGTTATGATGATGCTACATGCTTTGAGTGTATATATATACATGATGTGTTTGCATGATTTGAGATGAAGTTGTAGTTACTCACATAGCTAAGGTCCACATGATGTATCGATCCTGGTCATCTATTTGTAATGTCTTCTTTTATATGTATATGCGTGCATATGTATTTCTTCTTTGTGATGCAAGCTTGCAGGTACCAACCATCGACTTCACCTGGCTTCACAAGTCTGAGTGTGCCCTCAAATCCTTGATGGTTGTTGTTATGGAGATAGTACTAAGGCCCCTGCATGAGTCTTCCTTAGTCATTAATCCAATTTGGAAATATTAGGATTCCTTCTTTGTCAGCCAACCTCTGGGTGAAAAACCCAGATCCAGCGCACCCGTTTGGGCATTGTTGTAGTTAGTGCCTTGTGGCCACTTTAATTCATTTGGTTGTATGATTTTTTTACTCATTTTATTTATTTCTCCTTCTTGGTATGATTCTTAGTTAATCTTTCTATGTTGTGTTTCAGAGTGTCATGCTTGGTCAGGAGTTTGGCTTGACTTTCCTTGTTGACTTTGGTTGACCTTGTTTGATCTTACAGTTTTCTTGATATGTTTCATAGTTGATTTTTATGGCCTCTTTGGATGATTAGATTTATTTTGAGGCATGTGATTTTATTCTACCTTAGTGTTATATCCTATAGTAATTATAAATAGGAAATAATATTGTGATCTATTACTTCATAATCTTATAGATTATAGTGTTTGCTATTTGGCATGTATCTATATAAATATAAATATATATATAGAAATATATATATGGGTGCACACATATATGTATGTATATATATATAATTTATATGTGATTATATGTTAATTATTGTAGATATTGTTGATGGTGTATATTTTAGGATTAATGTAAAGTATAGTATTATTAATAATTAAATATTAAATAATGTGAGGTATATTATTCTCAATTGTTAATTATTAATAATGTGGATAGGTTAATATATATATATATATATATATATATATATATATATATATATATATATATATATATATATATATATATATATATATATATATATTGATGAAGAGTGCTCCCCTTAGTACCACAAACACATAACAGAAATAGAGAAACAACAACAATAATATGCAAGAACAAAACATTGGCTTCTTATTATCTCCACAAATGTGGAATTACAAACTTTCAAAATTACAATATGCAAAGCCACATGGGCATTCCCTTACAATATTCTGTAGGACAAAGCCTCGAATCAATACCCAGAACTACTACCCAGAACTGCCCTAGACAACACTACGGGCCTTCTTTATATAGGCAATTGCCACCGCCTGAGAAGGTTATAGAAATTTAGCCCTTAGGGCCAACCAAACTTAGAATTATTTTATTTTACAATTTATTACATCAAAGTCGACTCAAAATAAGTTTTGAAACCCAAATAGAAATTTTGAAGAAAAATTATTTTTCGCCATTTCAGGTGACCCAACTTCTGAAGACCATAAGTCATCACCCGTTGGCCCGATTGGCTATTATAACCCCATTCTGGAAAAGCCACGAAGCGCTCTACAGGCTGGAGCCACGCAAAGTGCCCCTCACCCAAATTTTCAACCTCATTCGGGGCCTCTAAAGCCTTCAAAATTGAGTTCAAAGTTTCTGTACCCTGCTGCCAATACCAAAAATCTTCAATATCTTCAAAACTAGACCTAATCTAGCCATGAAACTTTGCTGGTAGGCTGATATGACTGAGATGAACCTCCACATGTAAAATTAGAACATTTCGAGATCGTAATACCAACTTACTAAAAATAGCAAGTTTCCATAAATAGCGGCTCTAAATAAGATAGCCCTTATTGAATACAAAAACATAAATATTTTTAGGTGATGCAAGATTGCTCTTACACCCAGGATGCTCCTGCATCAGACACCCGGGGTAATTTGAGAAGTGAGCCTGTCACGACATAGGTGTGCAGAGGAAAACCAAGACAGTTAACCTCCTCCTTTGTTAGCCATGATGAATCTTCAACAGGTCATCCTTTCCATTTGACCAAATACTCTTCATATGTCCTATTCCTTGTGCTTCTACCAACATGACTGTCCAGTATGTCTTCAATCTCCTTGATATCTGAACTGGTTGCAAGAATACTCCACTGTGCTGCTGCAACCTCATCTTCAACACCTCCTTCATGATACTCTGTCAAATCTGAAATGTTAAACACTAGTAAAATATTCAGCTCAATAGGCAATTCTACCTCATATGTATTTCCTGAATCATGCTTCTTCAGTATCTTACATGGCCCAAACTTCTTCATTTTCAACTTGTTATATGTACCAACTGGAAACTGCTCCTTCCGCAAATGAACAATGACTTCATCCCCAACCTGAAATTCCTTATGCCTCCTTTTCTCATCTGCCTTAGTCTTATACTACACATTCATCTTGGTAATATGCTTCCTCACCTCCTCATGGATGTTCTTCAAGTGTTCTGCAAAATCCTCAGCTTCAGCACTACTTATTTCTCCTTTATCTATCTTTCTCAATTCAGATGCATTTCTTGGACTACTTCCATATAAAATCTGAAATGGTGATTTACCAGTGCTCCTATTGACAGAATTATTGTATGCAAATTCTACCTATGGTAAAATCAAATCCCATCCTGTTGGCTTATCTCCAACCAAACATCTCAGCAGATTTCCCAAACTTCTATTCACCACCTCTGTCTGTCCATCAGTCTGTGGATGATGTGATGAACTAAACTTCAAATCTATCTTCAACTTTTTCCACAATGTCCGCCAGAAATATCCAACAAATTTAGTATCTCGATCTGAAACTATGGTCTTTGGCAAACCATGTAGTCTCACCACTTCTCTAAAAAAAAATTATGCTACATGAACAACATCATTAGTCTTCTTGCAAGGAATGAAATGTGTCATCTTTGAAAATTTTTCAACTACTACAAAAATTGAATCATGTCCCCCTTGTGTCCTCGGTAAACCAAGAACAAAGTCCATACTAATATCCTCCCAAGGCTTCTTTGGTACAGGTAATGGCTGATATAACCCTGTATTCTACTTCACTCCTTTCGCCATCTGACATACTCTACAACTCTTTACAAACTTCTTCACATCTTGCTGCAATTGTGGCCAATAATAATTCTCACCAACCAAAGCAAGGGTTTTATCACGACCAAAATGTCCAGCCAATCCTCCACTATGTTTCTCCTTGATGAGATTCTCCTCATAGAACTTCGTGGAATGCACAACTGACTCCCTCTGAATAGCATATCATCTTGGATGATAAAATCCAACCATTTCGTCCTATCTAGAGTAATAGGCTCTTTACAAGCTTTCCAAGCTCTACCAAAATTAGGATCCTCTAGATACAAATTCTTGAGTTCCTTGAACCCAACCACTTCAATCTGCATCTCTGTCAGCAATAGTTGTCTTCTGCTAAGAGCATCCACAACTCTATTAGACTTTCCACTCCTGTGTTTCAAAACAAATGTATAACTCTGCAAAAACTCAACCCATTTCAAAGGCCTCTGGTTCAACTTTCCTTGACTATTCAAATATTGCAAAGCTTGATTAGTATACAAAACAAACTCCTTAGGAAGCAGATAATGTCTCCACTTCTTTAATGCCTGAACTATAGCATAAAATTCTTGATCATAGATAGAATATTTTCTCTTGGCATCATTTAACTTCTCACTGAAATAAGCAACAGGTTTACCTTCTTGGCTCATAACAGCTCCTATTGCAGTACCACTAGCATCACAATCTACTTGAAACACCTTATTAAAATCTAGAAGTGCTAAAACAGGTTGTTCTGTAACTTTTTGTTTCAACAATTAAAAACTCCTTTCTGCCCCATTAGTCCACTTAAACTCTTTTCTATCCCCTCTCATTGTCTCAGTCAAGGGACCACAAATACTGCTAAAATTTTTGATAAACTTTCTATAAAAACTAGCTAAACCATGAAAAGATCTTACCTCAGTAGCACTCCTTGGAGTAGGCCATTCAAGGATAGCTTGTACCTTCTCTGGGTTTATTTTTAGACCTTCTGCTGAAACTACAAATCTCAAATACACTAACTCTTTCTTCACAAAACTGCACTTCTTCAAGTTAATTAATAATTTCTCATCTCTCAGTTTCCCAAACACCATACGAATATGCATCATATGCTCCTCCAATGTCTTGCTAAAGATCAAAATATCATCTAGGTAAACAATGACAAACTTACCCAGAAATTCTTTCAGAACCTCGTTCATGAGCCGCATGAAAGTGCTCGGTGCATTGGTTAACCCAAAAGGCATGACTAACCACTCATACAGTCCTTCCTTTGTCTTGAAGGCAGTCTTCCATTCATCTCCTTCTCTGATCTGAATCTGGTGATATCCACTCTTTAGATCTATCTTTGAGAAATACACAGCTCCACTCAAACAGTCCATAATATCATCCATTCATGGCAATGGAAACCTATACTTGATTGTGATCTTGTTTATTGCTCTGGAATCTATACACATCCTCCATTCTCCATTCTTCTTTGGTGCTAATACTGTTGGTACAGCACATGGACTCAGGCTCTCCTGAATCAATCCCTTCTGTAACAACTCATGTACTTGTCTATTCAACTCTTCACTTTCTGCTGGTGTCATTCTGTGTGTTGCCTTGTTTGGCAAACTTGATCCTGGAATCAAATCCATTTGATGACTGATCTTCCTTACCGGTGGTAATCCATCAGGTACATTATTAGATACAATATCTTGAAACTCATTCAACAAATCTGCAACCTCTATAGGTACATCCTTCACTTCTTCTTTACTAGCTTTTGGAATTAAAGCAAAACACACATGCTCATGCCTCATACCATCTAGAAATTTTCTTCCATCAACAAAAGTTAATCTTGCATTACCACATACCTTTTTCTTTAGTCTCCTTCAATGGCTTTAGCTTATGTTGCACTCCATCCTTTGTTAGGGAATAGGTATTCACACGACCATCATGTACAACACATCTGTCAAACTACCATGGTCTACCCAACAAAATATGACATGCATCCATAGATATTATATCACATAGTACCTCATCTTGGTACCCGCCGATCTTGAACTTTACCAGGCACTGTTCACTGACCATGACCTTGTGGTCATCCTGCACCCAGGCAATCCGATATGGATGTGGGTGTTTCTATCTCTTGAGCTTCAACTTTGTCACCATCTCTTATGACACCAAATTGTCAGTGCTTCCACTATTGATAATCACATCACATCACAACATTTACCTTCACACTTGCATCTAGTGTGAAACAGGCTCCTCCTTTGTTCAAGTTCATTCTCACCACTCAGTAAGACTCTTCTATTAATTAGCATTTTTCCTCTTTCAGCATCTTTAGAATTTGATGATCTTGCATCTTCATCTACATGTGAAACTATAGCCTGGCCTTCATTCCTCCTATCTGTCCTTCCTTGGTGTTGAGGACATTCAAATGCCTTATGACCTTCTTCTCCACAATGAAAACATGTTCCATGGAAGCCTCCTCTTCCTGAACCTTGTCCTCTTCCTCTTCCTCTCTGATCTCTATTATTTTGATCTTGGAAACAATTGGAATTGTTTCCTCTCTGATTCTGGCTGCTACTAGCCTCATCCTTCTTTTTTGGATCTTCATTTCAGCCACCATATGATCGTCCACCAGATCTTCCACCATGACCTCTTCTATTTTTTCTACTCTCAAACTTCTTGTTCAACTTTTCCTCTACTTTTAGGGCAAACTGGTATGCCTCCTGAATACTGTTCATTCGAACCAGATTCAACTCCTCTTGAATACTTGGTCTTAATCCATTAAGGTATCGAGCAACTTTCTCCTTATCAACTTCCGTATGGCCTCTTCTGATGAGGATTCGATAGAACTCCTTTGTATACTCCTGAAGAAATCTTCCTACTTGTTTCAAACTTTGCATTTTCTTTAGTAGGTCAAGCTCATAATGAACAGGAATGAACTGTCGCTTCAATTTATCCACCATCCGATCCCATCTTGTGATTTTATCTTTCCCTCTTCTATTTTTCTCCAATTGAATTTCTTGCCACCAGATCTTTGCATGACCTTTCAGACCGGCCTTTGCAAATTTGACCTTATCAGGATCCTCAACATCTTCATACTCAAAATATTTCTCACATTCATTGATCCAGTCGATCAATTCCTCTGGGTTAAGATTTCTAAAAAATGTAGGAACCTCAATCTTAGGTCTTTTCCCAATCTTGGAAATCACCCAAAAAAGTCTTTCTTCCTCCTGGTTCACAATTTCAGGTTCTCCTTCTTGATATTCTTCTTCGGCTTCATCCTCGCTTTCATCTCTGACATTAAGATTCATTCCTCTACGAATCTCTTCTTGCAATGCTCGCACTTGTCTCTGCAGCTCTCTAACCTCAGGTGTCACAGCACCAGCTCTTCCACCATGTTCTCTTTGTGGAGGCATTTTTACAATGCGCGTAAAAACCCTATCAATATTCTGTAGGACAAAGCCTCGAATCAATACCCAGATCTACTACCCAGAACTGCCCTAGACAACACTGTGGGCCTTCTTTATATAGGCAATTGCCACCACCCGAGAAGGTTCTAGAAATTTAGCCCTTAGGGCTGACCAAACTTAGAATTATTTTATTTTACAATTTATTACATCAAATTCGGCTCAAAATGAGTCTTGAAACCCAAACAGAAATTTTAAAGAAAAATTATTTTTCGCCATTTCAGGTGACCCAACTTCCGAAGACCATAAGTCATCGCCCGTTGGCCCAATTAGCTATTATAAACCCATTCTGGAAATGCCACGAAGCACTCTACAGGCTTGACTCATGCAAAGCACCCGTCACCCAAATTTTCAACCTCATACGGGGCCTCTAAAACTTTCAAAACTGAGTTCAAAGTTTCTGTACCCTGCTGCCAATACCGAAAATCTTCAATATCTTCAAAACTAGACCTAATCTAGCCATGAAACTTTGCTGGCAGGCTGATATGACTGAGACGAACCTCCACATGTAAAATTAGAACATTCCAAGATCGTAAGACCAACTTACTAAAAATAGCAAGTTTCCATAAATAGTGGCTCTGCATAAGATAGCCCTTATTGAATACAAAAACATAAATATTTTTAGGTGATGCAAGATTGCTCTTACACCCAGGATGCTCCTGCATCAGATATTGATGTAATTAATGATGTCATATGCATATATGTTAGGATAATATTGCATGTGTATGAATGAATACAAATCATCTTTTATTGTATATTTGAGTAATATAGTTGTATGATATTAAGTTATTTTATAATGCCCTTTAGTTAAGAGTTAGTTGGGAGTTGGTTACCTTTCCTCTCAACCTTTGGAAATCTATTTATGCACTACTTTCTCATTTGAAGAGAGGGGATTTTGGGGCTGAAGCATTGAGGAGAGGATGACCTTACTTTTCATGGAGATTTTGGAGAGAAAACTTGGAGATGTGAGGGAGAGTTTGTAAGCATATGTCTTTAATAATTTTTGGTTATCTTTTCTTTTGGGAGAGAGACATTTTTGTGAGAATTTTAGTAGTTGAGAGAGGGATTCTTTTCTATGGAATTATTTCTTTCTTTCATGGAGATTTCTGAAAGTGGATAGGGTTTGAAGGATGCATCTCAAGTTTGGATTTGTCTTCTCTTTTGTTTCCTTCCTTCTTCAATTCAACCTTCGTAGGACATGAGGTATGGATTGAATATTTTAGTTACTTGATGTCTTTGATAGATTATGGATCTATTTATATATTATCATTATTTATTATATCTTTACTTTTCATTTCTATGGTTATTTTAAAGTTTTGAGTTTTTGTTTGTAAGAATTGACATGTGTTTTCCTAGGGTTTTTAGCAACCCATTTTCGGAGATCTGTTATTATAATAATTTATATTGAATCTATGGTTTTACTAAATTGATTTTCTAGAAGTAAAATTCATAGATATTAAATGGGTATCTCTCTTATTTTATTTTTAGGGTCGACTTAATGCCTTATGTTTGACATTTTGGCAGACTATGCCTGTCCATTCTTGATTCCAAATTTTCTATCAAATGTATTCATATGCTACAGGCTGATATGATTATATAAAAGTTTGAATTTGATATTTGATATTCTCCTAAGCCTTATCTTTCATTTCCAATTGGTTTGGAGAATTTTTATTATGTTTTGTGAAAATTACAATCGTTTTAGTGGAGGCAGGTCTGAACCCTAACCAGAGTTTTATGTTTTAAACCAGAAGTCATAACTTTCTTTTCCACCATTGGATCTTCCTAAAAATAAAATTGAGAGTTAATAATTATGTTGTCTAAATATCCACTACAAATATTTTCTTTATTATTTGTTTTTTGGAAGATATGGATGGATGTTGTATGATGACTATTCTTTCCATTTAAGCCTTGCTTTAAATAATTCAGTTTAAGAACATCACTAAGTTTTAGGGTTTCGTATGGTTTCCAGAAGCTATTACAAATTGTTTTTGGTTAATTGGATCAATTTATACTCTGAATATGTTTATAATATCACTTGGATGTCTTCTTATATGTTTGGAACATTCTGAATGCCATATTGGGTTTAGGGTTGTCAAGTGGACTAGGGACAACATATGTTTTCCTAAACTCAATCAAATATTGTTATGGAATTGATATGAATTCTTGATGATGGATCTATTATGTTCTTATGATTTTTATATGTATGTTAGAGAACCTAAGTACACTAGGTGAGTGGCTCATAGTGAGGGGTTAGGGCCCTAAGTGGCTAGTACCAGGATAACCTACTATGAGTTATTTAATCAAGTGATAACCTAAATAAATGAATTGGGAATGAGAGATTATTGGAATGGGAAATTACACACTAATCAAGATTAATTGTGCCTTGTCCATGCCTTTAGTACTAGTAAAGACTAAGGATGGGAATGGGAGAAGCTACCTATGCGTAGGTATGACTGAATGACCTTGTCTGTACGAGAGGCATTCCATTCCGCATGTGCCTACTTGGGGACTGGGGCCAAGAGTGGCTAGTACTAGGACAACCCAAGGGGTGAGGGCTATTCAATGACACTCACCTAGCTTGTAGCTTAGAGTCTCTACCAAATTTGATCATGCCTTTGGTAGTCCTTGTGGTCTTCTTATCTTTTCTTTTGTGTTGTGACTTTGGAGAAATTTTATCACCACCTTAGGAATTTCCTAGTTGTTACCTCTTGTATGGGCCTTTGGTTCTATCTCCTAGCTCTGGGGAGTGGGCCTATTGGTTCCACATGGTTGGGTGGTTAATATTTATATCGAGGTATTATTTGTGATTCTCTGGATGATCCTAGCACATATTCCTTTTTAGATCTGCAGTTGAAGATTTCTTATTGGATATTTTAATATGTTTAGATGTACTTATGTATCTATATTCATGTAATTTTAATCTCCTAAAAGGAGTCTTATAGTATTAGATGTAATCTCAATTCAAAGAAATGCATAAGGGAATGGGTAGTTCTAGGTAAAAGAAAGGGAAAAGAATGTGGAATATTGGACATGTTACTAGCATTAAAAGACAGTGTTTATGTTATTTCTCCTATCCTCTTATGTTGTCCATATGTAAAGGAAATAATCTTAAATATAGTTATATATAATGATGTATCACAACAATAATGTATTCTCTCTTGATGCAAGGATCCAAAGAAATTATTGAGAAATGATAGATTAGTGATTGGAATTATTAACAATGAAATAAATAGTAACTTGATTATAATGTTAATACTTGGTTCATGTTAATGAAGTACCTAGGATAATGCCTACCTTAATGAATATTAATCTCTTACCTAAATTATTAGAGAAAAGTGATATAAAGGATAGTAGATGTAGATGAAATCAATATGAATTTATGGAATGAGTTGATAAAAGGAATAATGATGTTGGATGATTAACCTATGTTTAATAAAAGAAATAATTTAGGGACATTTAACTTTATGCGTTAAAATGAACATAGATCTTTTGATTCGATGGATATCTTATGCATGTAAATGGTTTATATGATGTTGCTTTAGTAGCAACATTAGGGAACCCGTGAGGACTTAAGTTGTATAAATCTTACATTCAAGTAGTAGAAAATTATTTCTTCTTTTAGAAATATGAAGTGTGATGATGAATATTATTCTAGTTAAAATAAATAAAAAAATTTACTACTTGCATTTTATAGAGGTTTATGTCTTGTCCTCTTGGGTTGTCTACCAGGGCGTTATATCTAGTATCAGAGCACTAGGTTTCTACACTGGGAACTCTGGGACTCATAGCTCACCTATGCATAACCTTGAGTATCTTAACTTTGTCTTTTTTTGGATTTTGTTATTATGCTAAAACTTGAATCTTAGGAAATGAAGGCTACATTTCGTGTTCTTATGTTGTATTGTCTTACAAGGGCACACCTATTCCTCTATGATTGAGTTATATTCTAACAATTACTTATATTTTTGCATAATGAGATCAATGACGTGTTAAGTGGATGTTTCCTATAATAATAATGGAATGGTGAAGAATTCTTGAGACTTGTGTTTGTTTTCTTGAAAGGTACTGGTATCTCTAGAAAGGTCAAAAGTTAAAGGATACTAAATATTTTGAATCTTAATTATGGTAGTAGATAATATTACCCCCTGATCCTACCTATAATATAATGTTGTGCACTCTATCTTCTTACAAATACCTAGTTAAATTTTATCCTACTCAAGGTATCTTAGAAATATATATTTTTTGGATCCTTAAAGAAAGAAATGATTGTGGTAGTACTTGATAGGACTAAAAGGGAAATAATTAAATTACATGGCTAATAATATGTACCTAGGAAAGAAGAGAAATAAATAAATAAGGAACAAATAATCTACTGTCATATGTATTTCTCTCTCTCTCTCTCTCTCTCTCTCTCTCTCTCTCTCTCTCTCTCTCTCTCTTCCCTCTTAAGAAATAAGTTTTGCATGACTAAAATTGTTTAGACAAGGCAATAATATATCAGGAAAATTTGTAAATACTCAATTAGGAAACCCTTGGGTGAAGGACCTATGTCCCCAAGATTTTATCATAGGCTATAATTCACATTTTCATTTAGGAAGAGGAATTTTTATCCCTATCTTGGTAAGAAGTTATATCCTTTCTACATATCGTATTAAATTGCACAAAAAGGATTTAAGATAAAGTAATCAAGAAATTCTAGGGAAGAGTATGTGCGACGATGGATTATCTGTACTAATGATGGAAGTTGTTTTTTATTAAATATATGTCTTGCAAAATGCCTAGTGAATAGTTAGGATCCTAGATGGGTATTTTGGAAACAAATTCATGTTTTGTATACATTGTGATCAACACCATAGTAGTAAGAAATTAACAACATTAAGTGATTGATCAACTATGAATAAGGAGTTGTTGTGGTAAATAAATGCTATAGGAATGTGCCTTACTCAATTTCTACTTAGAACTGATGTTATCTCAAAATTTTAAAGTGGATGAGGGTAATGTTTCAAATAGGTAAAGGGTAGAAATTAAAGTTATGTACAGTAGTTAATGTTATTAATTCAGATGTTGTGGTTATGAAGATAGTAGTAGGACTCATATACTTCTTTCTCTCTTGATGGATCTATGATCGTTATGCAATAAAGAATTTGAAATAACTCTTAAGAAAATGCTATATGGAAACTGCCTGACATGCAAATTAGGGAAAAGTGCATAGATAAATAGTAAGCTTCAAGAAGGGATCCCAACTTAATGAATAATAGTGCAATAAATTGTTTAGATCTCCTCTAGGGTGTGAATGTGTTTTTAGAAATCAAGCACTACAACTATTGTGAAAGATGACTTAGAATATGTATATTGTAAAATTTGTGTGTCCTATGTCATTGGGATTCTACTTAAAGTTTTGATGGAAATGAATATTTTTTATAAAACTGTGTTAATGCAAATGGTAAGTTTCGAGTATCTAGATTGTTTTATTTTCATGATTACAAAAAAAAATAAAAATTACTTGATGTATTCCCTTCATGATCATAACATATATAAATGCTACATACCTCTCTATGGTTGGTATTCATAGCTTGTAAGGGACACAAATTTTGGACCTTATTTGTAATAAGGTCTCTCAAGTTGTATTATGTAGGATTAGATTATGTCTCAAAAGGGAAAATATATCATAAATTATTTCATTTTTTTTACTGGTTACCAAAGATAGGAACTTTGATATTGTGAAAGGAAGTGATAATCTCAGTTGGTAAAACATGCAATTTTCTAATATATTGATATTAGTGAGTAAACATGAATACCTTAGAGTTTCGAATTGATAACAATAATTTTGATGTAATTTCAAGTATCTTGTTAACAAACTTACTACATAAAGTGATAGAATCACATAGGTAATTCTTTTTTAAAGTCATTACTAATTGAACTGAGTTAATCTACACTAAAGTTGTAATAAGATAGGATTTACCAAAACTCTTGATAGGAGAAGAATGTGTGTAGTCATTACATTAGGTTCTAGAATAGTAATAATATAATTCTATTAGATAATGTGTGATATATAGTTCACATTCCCAACTTCCAGGAGTAAGTCCAATCTTAGTGGGGGAGGATGTAATACCCCTCTAACCCTAATATAAGGTTTTTGTTTTAAAAAGAATTAAGATCTTCAATGTTTTCTTATAGCTTAAGTTGTTCATGATACTTGTTTGATCTATTCCTATAGTTTGTTTATAATAATTTCATAAGCTAGTGCTCAAGGATTCTAATATCAGACATACTGTCTAAAGGTATCATTTTTGTATGTATTTATCTCTGTGCATGTATTGAGTACCTTCAAGACCTTTATGAATATAGTTAGGATGTTATATGATATGTACTTGATATATATATATATATATATATATATATATATATATATATATATATATATATATATATAAGTGATTATTTGTATTTTCTTCTATTAAGGTTACTTTGGATGAATCTTGTATCTCACTTGATGATTTGATTATGTTGATTTATTATTAGTATTGATAAGAGACTAACATAATTTTTGAGATTCTAACCTTCGTTATGATGATGCTACATGCTTTGAGTGTATATATATACATGATGTGTTTTCATGATTCAGGATGAAGTTGTAGTTATTCACATAGCTGAGGTCCACACGATGTATTGATCTTGGTCATCTGTCTACAATGTCTTCTTTTATATGTATATTCGTGCATATGTATTTCTTCTTTGTGATGTAGGCTTGCAAGTACCGGGCATCGACTTCACCTGGCTTCACGAGTCTGAGTGTGCCCTCAAATCCTCGATGGTTGTTGTTATGGAGATAGTACTAAGGCCCATGCATGAGTATTCCTTTGTCATTAATCCAATTTGGGAATATTATGGTTCCTTCTTTGTCAGTCAACCTTTGGGTGAAAAACCCAGATCCAGCACACTCGGTTGGGGATTGTTGTAGTTAGTGCCTTGTGGCCACTTGAATTCATTTGGTTGTATGATTTGTTTACTCATTTTATTTATTTCTCCTTCTTGGTATGATTCTTAGTTAATCTTTCTATGTTGTGTTTCAGAGTGTCATGCTTGGTCAGGAGTTTGGCTTGACTTTCCTTGTTGACTTTGGTTGACCTTGTTTGATCTTACGGTTTTCTCGATATGTTTCATAGTTGATTTTTATGGCCTCTTTGTGATGAAGGGTGCTCCCCTTAATACCACAAACACATAACAGAAATAGAGACACAACAACAATAATATGCAAGAATAGAAAATTGGCTTCTTATTATCTCCACAAATGTGGAATTACAAACTTTCAGAGTTACAATATGCAAAGCCACATGGGCATTCCCTTACAATATTCTGTAGGACAAAGCCTCGAATCAATACCCAGATCTACTACCCAGAACTGCCCTAGACAACACTACGGGCCTTCTTTATATAGGCAATTTCCACCGCCCGAGAAGGTTCTAGAAATTTAGCCATTAGGGCCGACCAAAGTTAGAATTATTTTATTTTACAATTTATTACATCAAAGTCAGCTCAAAATGAGTTTTGAAACCCAAACAGAAATTTTGAAGAAAAATTATTTTTCGCCATTTCAGGTGACCCAACTTCCGAAGACCATAAGTCATTGCCCGTTGACCCGATTGGCTATTATAACCCCATTCTGGAAATGCCACGAAGTGCTCTAAAGGCTAGATCCACACAAAGCACCAATGACCAAAATTTTCAACCTCATCCGGGGCCTCTAAAGCCTTCAAAATTGAGTTTAAAGTTTCTGTACCCTGCTGCCAATACTGAAAATCTTCAAAATCTTCAAAACTACACCTGATCTAGCCATGAAACTTTGCTGGCAGGCTGATATGACTGAGATGAACCTCCATATGTAAAATCAGACATTCCAAGATCGTAAGACCAACTTACTAAAAATAGCAAGTTTCCATAAATAACAACTCTACACAAGACAACCCTTATTAAATACAAAAACAAAAATATTTTTGGGTGATGCAAGATTGCTCTTACACCTAGGATGCTCCTGCATCACTTTGGATGATTAGATTTATTTTGAGGCATGTAATTTTATTCTACCTCAATGTTATATCCTATAGTAATTATAAATAGGTAATAATATTGTGATCTATTACTTCATAATCTTATAGATTATAGTGTTTTCTATTTGGCATGTATCTATATAAATATAAATATATATATAGAAATATATATATATATGGGTGCACACATATATGTATGTATATATATAAATTATATGTGATTATATGTTAATTATTGTAGATATTGTTGATGGTGTATATTTTGGGATTAATGTAAAGTATAGTATTATTAATAATTAAATATTAAATAATGTGAGGTATATTATTCTCAATTGTTAATTATTAATAATGTGGATATATATATATATATATATATATATATATATATATATATATATATATATATATATATATATATATATATATATATATATATATATATATATATATATAATTAATGATGTCATATGCATATATGTTAGGATAATATTACATATGTGTATGAATGAATACAAATCATCTTTTATTGTATATTTGAGTAATATAGTTGTATGATATTAAGTTATTTTATAATGCCCTTTAGTTAAGAGTTAGTTGGGAGTTGGTTACCTTTCCTCTCAACTTTTGGAAATCTATTTATGCACTACTTTCTCATTTGAAGAGAGGGGATTTTGGGGCTGAAGCATTGAGGAGAGGATGACCTTACTTTTCATGAAGATTTTGGAGAGAAAACTTGGAGATGTGAGGGAGAGTTTGTAAGCATATGTCTTTAATAATTTTTGGTTATCTTTGCTTTTGGGAGAGAGACATTTTTGTGAGAATTTTAGCAGTTGAGAGAGGGATTCTTTTCTGTGGAATTATTTCTTTCTTTCATGGAGATTTCTGAAAGTGGATAGGGTTTGAAGGATGCATCTCAAGTTTGGATTTTTCTTCTCTTTTGTTTCCTTCCTTCTTCAATTCAACCTTCGTAGGACATGAGGTATGGATTGACTATTTTAGTTACTTGATGTCTTTGATAGATTATGGATCTATTTATATATTATCATTATTTATTATATCTTTACTTTTCATTTCTATGGTTATTTTAAAGTTTTGAGTTTTTGTTTGTAAGAATTGGCATGTGTTTTCCTAGGGTTTTTAGCAACCCATTTTCAAAGATTTATTATTATAATAATTTATATTGTATCTATGGTTTTACTAAATTGATTTTCTGGAAGTAAAGCTCACAGATATCAAATGGGTATCTCTCTGATTTTATTTTTAGGGTCGAATTAATGCCTTATTTTTGACATTTTGGCAGACTATGCCTGTCCATTCTTGATTCTAAATTTTCTATCAAATCTATTCATATGCTACAGGCTGATATGATTATATAAAAGTATGAATTTTATAACAGGGATTATCCTAAGTCCTATCTTTAATTTCCAATTGGTTTGGAAAATTTTTATTATGTTTTGTGAAAATTACAATCATTTTAGTGAAGGCAGGTCTGAACCCTAACCAAAGTTTTATGTTTTAAACGTGAAGCCATAACTTTCTTTTCCACCGTTGGATCTTCCTAAAAATCAAATTGAGAGTTCATAATTATGTTGTCTAAATATCCACCAAAGAGATTATCTTTATTATTTGGTTTTTGGAAGATATGGATGGCTGTTCTATGATGACTATTCTTTGCATTTAATCGTTTCTTGAAATAATTTAGTTTAAGAACATCACTAAGTTTTAGGGTTTCGTATGGTTACCTGAAGTTATTAGAAGTTGTTTTTGGTTAATTGGATTGATGCATACTATAAATATGTTTATAATATCACTTGGATGTCTTCTTATATGTTTGGAACATTTTGAATGCCATATTGGGTTTAGGGTTGTCAAGTGGACTAGGGAAAACATATGTTTTCCTAAACTCAATCAAATGTTGTTATGGAATTGATATGAATTCTTGATGATGGATCTATTATGTTCTTACAATTTTTATATGTATGTTAGGGAACCTAATTACACTAGGTGAGCGGCTCATAGTGAGGGGTCGGAGCCCTAAGTGGCTAGTACCAGGATAACCTACTATGAGTTATTTAATCAAGTGATAATCTAAATAAATGAATTGGGAATGGGAGATTATTGGAATGGGAAATTACACACTAATCAAGATTAATTGTCCCTCATCCATGCCTTTAGTGCTAGTAAAGACTAAGGATGGGAGTGGGAGAAGCTACCTATGCGTAGGTATGAGTGAATGACCTTGTCTATATGAAAGGCATTCAGTTCCGTATGTGCCTACTTGGGGACTGGTGCCAAGAGTGGCTAGTACCAGGACAACCCAAGGGGTGAGGGCTATGCGATGACACTCACCTAGCTTGTAGCTTAGAGTCTCTACCAAATTTGATCATGCCTCTGGTAGTCCTTGTGGTTTTCTTGTCTTTTCTTTTGAGTTGTGACTTTGGGGAAATTTTATCACCACCTTAGGAATTTCCTAGTTGTTACCTCTTGTATGGGCCTTTGGTTCTATCTCCTAGCTCTGGGGAGTGGGCCTATTGGTTCCACATGGTTGGGTGGTTAATATTTATATCGAGGTATTGTTCGTGATTCTCTGGATGATCCTAGCACATATTCCTTTCCAGATCTGTAGTTGAAGATTTCTTATTGGATATTTTAATATGTTTAGATGTACTTATGTATCTGTATTCATGTAGTTTTAATCTCCTAAAAGGAGTCTTGTAGTATTAGATGTAATCTCAATTCAAAGAAATGCATAAGGGAATGGGTAGTTCTAGGTAAAAGAAAGGGAAAATAATGTGGAATATTGGACATGTTACTAGCATTAAAAGAAAGTGTTTATGTTATTTCTCCTATCCTCTTATGTTGTCCATATGTAAAGGAAATAATCTTAAATATAGTTATATATCATGATGTATCGCAACAATAATGTATTCTCTCTTGATGCAAGGATCCAAAGAAATTATTGAGAAATGATAGATTAGTGATTGGAATTATTAACAATGAATGGTTTTGAAATAATGAAATAAAATAGTAACTTGATTATAATGTTAATACTTGGTTCATGTTAATGAAGTACCTAGGATAATGCCTACCTTAATGAATATTAATCTCTTACCTAAATTATTAGAGAAAAGTGATATAAAGGATAGTATATGTAGATGAAATCAATATGAATTTATGGAATGAGTTGATAAAAGGAATAATGATGCTGGATGATTAACCTATGTTTAATAAATGAAATAATTTAGGGACATTTAACTTTATGCATTAAAATTAATGTAGATCTTTTGATTCAATGGATATCTTATGCATGTAAATGGTTTATATGATGTTGCTTTAGTAGCAACGTTAGGGAACCCATGAGGACTTAAGTTGTATAAATCTTACATTCAAGTAGTAGAAAATTATTTCCTCTTTTAGAAATATGAAGTGTGATGATGAATATTATTCTAGTTAAAATAAATAAATAAATTTACTACTTGCATTTTATAGAGGTTTATGTCTTGTCCTCTTGGGTTGCCTAGCGGGGCGTTACAATAACCATATTATTTTGACTAGGGATGATGTCCCTAACTGGATTTGCAGAATTAAGAGGTGCAGGGTTGTATGGTTGGAATGGTCTTTGATTAAAATTTTGCCTTTTTTGAGCACCTTGATAACCTCCTTGGTATGGTGGCCTATTTTGTTGATATGCTTGTCCCTGATTCTAATATTCCTGATTAGGACTTTGGCCTTGTGGCTAAAAGGGTGGTCTAATTACTTGCCCTTGCCTCTTTAGGTTTGTAACCTCTTTAGTCAAAGTCTATAGAAAATTTTTCATCTCTTGCTGGCTACTTTCCTGACTATTCTTCATCTCGTGTAGCTCTTGAGAGAAACTTGCTTTTAGCTGCTCACTACTAGTACTGGCCTAAGGTGCTAATATGTTGGGAATAGGGGTAAATGGGGGTACTTGTATAGGTGTAACAGGCTGAAGGCTAGGAAAGATGGGCATGGGTGGCCTTCTAGCTATCATACCTACTTGGATTAAATAATTTTCAGCCCTGACAGCTATGTCAAAAGCTTGGGATAGAGAGGTACCACCCATAGATTGGATCATGATAGAGATTTGACCATTCAAACTTTGCAAGAAGTATAGGAAAGCATGGTCAGCTGATGGCCTTACTGAGATTGGAATTCTATTCCATGTCTTGAGAAATCTATTGTTATAATCTGTCATTTGTTCTTGAGGGTCTCTTTTAATGGTTGTCAACTACTCAACACATCTTCTTGAGTTATATTGTGTATACAATAGATAGTGGTCACATCTCTTATATGTTCAAAAGTTGTAGTTTGTCCCTCACCTATGAAATTAGGTAGACTCTTTAGTGCCACCAAGGGCACATCATGATGTTGACCAAAGACTAATGGACTTCCTTGGTTGAAAGGTGCAAAAGAAAACTGTCTAGCCATTTTAGGAGCTAAAATTTGTTGGGTAACAACTATGTGAGTTGTATTCGGTGTTGGATTTGAATCTTCTTCTTGATCTCTGGTAAGAGATCTTCCTCTACTTCTGAGATGAAAGGGAAAAGGTCTCCTTTCTAAAGTATTAGGTGGTGTAGACTGTACTCTCCTTGTAGGGGATGTTCTCTAGGTTGATCTACCTTTGTAGCCCCTTTTTAAGGGCAAATCAGAAAATTCAGTGGGCTTTGAGCTTCTAGTCTCAATATTTCTCATAAACTTTGACCAAGTTTGGCTTGAATTTGTGAAATTAGTGGAGTCACCAGATATACTTGACATAAAAACTTTTGAAAGTCTGTATTATGCAATCAGTATATTAGAGATAGCATAATCATTCAAACAATGAACTTCTTTCTCAGTCCCACCGGGCATGCTAGAATTGTTATATACTAAGTTTGCACCCTTGTTTCAAGCTCTCTTGGTCTTGATAGGCTAGTATAACATGGGAATCCTCTCCAGGTTGTGGGACCTATGCTAACTGAGATGAGACCTCCAGGTTCTAGGCTAGTTCCTCTTGGATAATCACCTTAGTTTTCTTCTTGACAAGAAAGTAAAACTTGAGAGGAAAAGGGGTAGAAAGAATGCATGAAAGTGAAATAACTAAAAGAAAACTACCTACTAGGTGATACACCAAAATGATATGAACATAATACACTGACTAAATCAGCATGAAAGCTCTCAAATCTAATAGAACACAATCTGTCTAAATAGGCTTGCATAAGTGTTTCACAGAGGAGTCTAGACAAGAGACACAAACTGTGACCTGCAAGCAGATGTTCTCTTCGGCATAAGGGCACAACAATGAGAGAATGACAAAGGGCTCAAGTATACCAAAAAACTCATTCAAATCAGATCAGACACAACAGTACACATATAAGCTAAAAGAAAGAAGGGCCCTAGAACTCCAAGATTTCTCCAACAAAGCTAGTATATTATATTCAATAAGAGAAATGCAGAAAAGGGAAAGACTAGAGGGCATAACAAATGCCATGGATAGCCTCTATTGAGTCTGAGATTTCAATGAAAGATCACAAACTGTAAAAGTCAGAGGGAAGAAAGAATGTCATTGATAACTCCTAGAAAGTGAAAAACTCTTTTTACGAAATGTAAACTCTAAGCTTAAAAGCTCCAAAAAAATAATATATACATCTCCTTTACTGCACACAGGTAGGAGAAAAAACCTAACTAGGGTTACATAGATTTTCATATAATAATCAAACCCTAACTTTGTCATATCTAATTATAAATGCATCATAGAGATATCTCGGCTGATCAGATATCAATCGTGTCCACCTCTACAAGTTTAAAACCTCACGCCGTAACGATGACCCTGTCTCTACAAGTCAGGCTCATCATGAATGCTCAAAATTTGATCCTTACAGATATTTGTTTTTTGAAGTACAGAAGGCTACAGGTGGCACCAACCTTTTAATGCTTCTTCAGCGCAAGAACACCGACATCATACTTGAGAAATCAGCAAGTGACAGACACCAGATCCTACTCATCATCCTCCCACATGCAATTGTCTTGGAAATATCAATTCTGAGATACCCATGACCTCACATTTGACCAACAAAAATAAACAGGCAAGAAACCTTGTGAAATATATTTAAATTTGAAAACAATGGCTAGCTGGTTCAAGTTTAAAACATGGTTGTCGATATCATTATTTCTTGGCAGATGAATGGCCTAGATCACCTTCATAACTATCGCAAGCCCCTTCAGAAAAGTGAAACACCACATCACCAGTCAAAACCAATGAGAAGCGAACACTTCAACACGACTGGAACCTCAAAAGGTAGAAGAATCTTATCTTTGCATTAGACGGTGGTCGCATGAGCTTAGAAGATTCCATGTGATTATGCAACAACCATAGATCTTCATCAATCACCACCTCACTTAAAAAATTTGGATGCACTGACAGATGCCAACTGTTCTACCTAGCAACCAATAAGAATCAAACAAGTCAGCACCTCCTAGAACCACAAACCCATGACATCCTTAACCCTTCATCGAATGGTTATCGTTATATCGCAACCTTAAACTTCATGCATCTTACTTCAATGGTATAATGTCAATCGCGAGATTCATCTAGGTCTTAACTCACCTTATAAGCCAAAGATCTCAGGCGCACTGACAAACTTCCACCTCATGAACCTTTGACCAATGAGGAGAAAACACTTCAAACAAAGTGGCAGTGGACCCACTGCCAACTAAAGCACTACGTTGGGATGAAGATCAACGGTCATCGTATGATTGCAAGGGGGAAGATTAAGTCTTACGAACATGTGACAACCATCAAATCAAAATATTAACACTGTTAATCAAGTATGCTTATGATTTTAATAAATTGAGCCCAGCCTTGCTATGTGTCACTCATTTACTTGTTGTTGACTACCCCCCAGGGTCTATCTGGCGCAGGACCCACCTGATAGGAGCGCTAAGCTAAAGAAGAGGATCAACAGTCATCATTATATTGCAACACTTAAAAAGGTGTCACCTTTACCCAACATTATAATGATAGTAGTCAATCTTGCTCAAATCTTAACTGCGTCAGAGCCGAGACAGCTAGAAATAAGATAACCACTCGCTAGGTTGCTGGAAGTTAAGGACTTAACCGCTGGGAATAAGAGATCCTATGAACACATAATCACTTAGTCACTGAAAGGACTGGTGACCTTAGGTTACATTGAGTGATTACCTGAGTGAAGGGCCCATTGCCAAGTCACGGAATAAAAATGAAAGAAGCCTTCCGACTGGGAGATCTCGCGAACAAAGGGTACTTGTGGGATCAGGAAATATAAAAGAATATTCCACCAGGTTTTAGAGATGTTGCAACTAGGTAGAGCTTATAAAGTGCACATGGGAAATGGAAAATTAAGTGGCTGAAAAAGGTAACAATGAAATAGAACAAGTCGTAGGGTTTTGAGGGTTTTTTTTTTTTTACCTCCAACGGCCACTTTTTCAAATAAAAGGCTTTCAGACTAAGGAGCTACACAATTGTAGAGACCAGAGGATAGGACACAAGGCCATGAAAATTCTCAAGGTCCAAACAGGGTTAAAATGCAAACCCATGGGTGGAGTCCAGCCTATAGCCAAATTTGTATGGAACAGGAAAAATTGGGTAACATTTTGGCAATTTTTGCTAGATGTCAACCTGCTAGACATTGATCAGTGGCCTTAAAATGATCCCTTGGGCTTAGGAGTCATCACTTGAGCACAAAGACTTATGACAGAGAGACAAACTTGGAACCAGAGGGAAAAAACTATGGACGGGCACTTCTTGGAAAATAGGGAAAACTAACCTAGAAAGTAGGGATAGAAAACAAGAAACATATTAACAAAGATTTACAAGGAAGGATTGGCCTCAAAGAAAGGCTTCAGGTGGAATCCATTAACTGATATGGGCAACACATCTCCTCCAAGTGTTGATAGCTAAAAAGCATTAGGCCCCTTGCTTTCTATAATAACAAATGGTCCACCCCAAAAGAAATCAAACTTTGTATGTCTACTAGGCTTTGATCTGAATTCATCACATTTGAGAACTATATCTCCAACTTTGAAGTATCTAAACCTGGCTCTTCTATCAAAACTTTTCTTTGTCTGTATCTGATAGAATTCCATATCTTTCATAGATTTGTCTTTGAGTTCTTCTAACTCCACGAGCTGAGCATACCTGATTTGCAAAGGATCTCCTTCTTCAAATAGGACATATTGAGTGGCCAAGTCCAAAGTTGGCACTTCAGTTGCAATGGATAACCTAGCCTCTCTACCATATACTAATACATAAGGAGAATTCCCAATGATCTTCTTTGGGGTAACCCTGTCTAACCATAAGGCAGACTTCAATTTAGTATGCCAATTCCTTTGGTTATCTTGCAGAGTCTTCTTGATTATCCTAATCAAGTTCTTGTTAGTTGATTTTGCAAAACCATTTCCTTGAAGGTAGTAATTTCAACTTGTATTCAGATAAATGCCATTTCTGATTTCTCATTCTGAGACTTTAAGGCCTATGAATGCCAATGCATTATCTGATATTATGGATTCTGGAGTTTCGAATCTATGAATTATATCATCATAAAAACTCAAGACAACACTCTCATTTGATTCCTTCAAGGCAACTGCCTCTGTCCATCTAGTGAAATAATCTATTGTAGTGATTATCCACTTGTGTCCTACACTAGATGGAGGATTAATCATACCAATAAGGTCTATGCCCCATCTCATGAATGGTTGCTCTATTCTGATTGGATGAAGGGGCAGAGCTACAAGCCTTTCTTTTCCTACAAACATAGCACATTTGATGCATTTTCTCACATAATCATGACTATCCTTGAAGATAGATGGCCAATAGTATCCAACCCTCGTGATTTTAAAAGTAGTAGTCCTAGGAGAAAAGTGACCTCTAGAAGGTCCATCATGAAATTCAAATAGGACATCAACTATCTTTTATGAATCAATACATCTCAAAAGGACACCATTGTGATCCTTTCTAAAAAGAACCTCATCTATCAGCACAAAGGGAACTAATTGTAACCTATAATATCTTCTCTTTGTTAAATCTAGGCTTGCAGAACATTGTCCTATCTTCAAGTAATGAATCATCTTAGGTAACCAACTTGATGCCTTGCCATGTTCATCTATAGAATTCACAACCAGAGATGCATCTATTTGTTCTAATTTCTTTGAACTTTCATCCTCTGCCAAATTCTCACAAAGACCTCTTCCTCTAACCAGCTTGGTGGTTTGGATATCAATGTCATATTCCATTACATTGGTAATCCAACTAGCTCTTTTTTCATTTAGGTCCTTGCAAAGAAAACATTCTTTGACACTTGGATGAGTAACCTTCAAGTGTACCTTGTTATGGGTCAATAAATATCTGAACTTTTTAAGACTTTTTACCATAGAAAGTATATGTTTCTCTATAAAAGAGTATCTTTGTTCATACTCTTCTAAACCTTTGCTGAAGAAAGCAATAGGCTACTCCAACCCTTGTGAATTTTCTTGAGTCAACATAGAAGATATAGCATCATGACCTCCATAAGCATAAAGGATAAAATCCTTACTGAAATTTGGGTTTAATAGAGCAGGAGCTTCTGTCAAGGCTTGTTTGATAGCTTGGAAATTATATTTTCCTTCTTTAGTCTAGTTGAAAGTTGAACCCTTCTTTAACATGGCTATCAAAGGCTTTAGTAAATACACAATATTTGGAAAAAAATGCCTAACAAAATTAATCTTCCCTATGAAAGATTGGAGACTTTTCTTATGATGTGGAAATGGTAGCTCTAGGATGGCTGCAATCCTCTCAGGGTCTACTATAATTCCTTTCTTGGATACTATATATCCTAGCAATTTTCCTTCATGAACTGCAAACACACATTTCTTGGTATTAAGAGATATCCCAAACTCTCTACATATTTCAAAGATTTTCCTCAGATGTTCGATATGATCTGCTGCATGTTTAGAATAGATAGTTATGTCATCCAAGTAGACTGGTACAAACTTGCACATGAGGCTTTTAAAGGCCATATCCATTTCCTTTTGAAAAGTAGCACTTGCATTTGACAAACCAAAGGGCATCTTTTGATAAGCCATGGTTCGCCACTTGGTTGTAAATGCAGTCTTGTATTCATCCTCTTCATTAACTAGGATCTGATTGTATCCTGAATAGCCATCCAATAATGAAAATCTCTCAGATCTAGAGACACATTGTAAGATTTTTTCCATAGAGGGTAATGGATGGAAATCTTTTAAAGAGGCCCTCTTAAGATCCTTGAAGTCAACACATAACCTCAATTCCCCATTCTTCTTCCTTACAGGAACAAGGTTGGAAACCCAACTAGTATGTTTGATGGGGTAGATGATACCACTTTCTATCAATTTGAGCACTTCTCTATGCATAATTGGCTCAAGCTTGGGATTAACAGGCCTTTTCTTTTGTCTCATTGGTTTGGCATTAGGCTCTAGTTCAATAGTGTGCTGAGCAAGGGCTAGATTAAAACCTATAAGGTATTCATATTACCATGCAAATACATCACTAAATTATTTGAATAATTGGGTGTAAGCCTACTTTTCTAAATCAGTGTTTACTTTTCCAAATTGTAAACTTTTACCTATTTCCAACTCCAATTCAACACAGTGCTCTTGTTGAACTACCAGGCCAGCTTTATTCTTCTTAACTTGATCATCTTTTTTGAAGACAACCTCTAAGGTGACAAGACCTTTAGGCATCTTATTAGACTTAAGTTGTATTACTTGGTCACCATAATTTTGCAATAGCCTATCTTGGTTATGCTCTAAGAAGACATCCTCTTCAAACAAGAATTGCAAAATTTGCTCATCATTGTCAAACACTTGCCAATTATTATCATTATCAGGGATAGAAGGTATGAAAATTAATTTGATATGCAATTGGGTCTCCTCCTTTTAAATACTATTAGGAATTTCATACTAAGATCCAACAGTAGCTAATCTATCTGCATTTTGATTTAGCTTCCTAGGGATGGCAACAATGTTGAAAGCACAAAAGTCTTCAATTGCATCCTAGACTCTACATTTGTATGCTTTCAAGGTGTCATTTTTGGTTTCTCTTATCCCTCTTACTTGGCTGACTAATAACTTACTATCACCATAAACCTTGAAGTCTTTGACCCCTCTTTTCCTAGCCCATTCCAGTCCATTTACAAGACTTTCATATTCTGCAGTGTTGCTAGTGCAGGAGAAACTAAATCTGCAAGCTATATAGTATCTTTCACCTTTTGGGGATATTAGCATTGCACGACCACCAAAACCATGTCTACTTCTATCTCCATCAAAAAACATTTCCAAAACCTGATTGCTCTGATCCTCTGAATCAATGTCCTCTTTGAGGAGATTTGGCTCTATGGATCCACTTTTTTGTATCAAATAACTCCCCAAACTAGCATCCCAAATAATATTTTCATGGGCCTCAAAATCCTTTTCTGATTCTAGTTCATCTAATAAAATATCAGGTATACTTTCTATCTTAGTGCTTGCTTCTCTGATAGTTGGGAAATCACTATCATCAAATACAGGGCAGTTTACATTGATGGTATTGGACATATATGGTTCTATATGGTGTGTTGCCAATGATTCAGATTTAATGGTAACCTTGGTACCATATCTTGTGTTGAAAAGCATGTGATACCAGTTAGAAGAAAGGTAGCCTCCTATTTTGGCTATAAACTCCCTTGATAGATATATGGCAAATAAAGTAGGGAGATCTATGATGTATATATCAAGTAGGATAGAGAAATTAGGACTAGCATGAAGGATTAGACTGGTATCCTTAGCTACACCTATAGTGTTAACTGAGGATCCATCAAGTTGTGTAACCATCTTTTGGAGGGGTTCATATTTAAGTCCTAATTGGTCAGCCACCTTTTTGGGCATTACAGTAGTAGTAGCTCCACTATCTACCATACAATTATGTACTAAGGATTTTCCAATAATTAAAGATACATAAAAGGGAGGGGGTTTCAAATTCCTACCATGAATTGTATTGCCTTTAGAGTTGCAACCTGGAGCCTCCTTTTCTTGATCAGTGTTAACCAAGATAGGCTTTGCAATTTCTTTCGTAGGCTGAGGGGTTGGCAATTCAATCATACCTTTCTTCAAAATCTCAGGTTGTCTTGGAATAACCAAAGAGTCCCACATAGACATGATAAATTTCACCTTCTGCATGTTGTCTACAATGTTGAAAGGTGTCACAGTGTGTACTCTTTGTTGTGCTTTTACTATGATGGGCTCCACCTCTTTGAGAGTCTGGCCTTCTTTTCTTATAATGGTAGGAGCCTTCTTGGATATGATGGGAGTAGCTTGTTGTAGTGGCTCTTTAGATGTAGTGGCTTTAGTCCCAAAATCTACTCACTCCATGTCTTGAGCTCTTCTCTTTGACCTTATGTTGGCAGCAATGGAAGGTTCACCAATGACTCCATTGAAGTCTTGCTGCTCCCAATTGAAAAGAGCAGTCTCGTTCTCTTGTGGTTCTTGTTGAGGAACTGATCCACTAGAAGAAGTCTCTGATTGAGCTTGTGAGGCATTTTGAACCATTAGAGCTTGGTTCATCCATCCATTTGAACATGTAGCCTAATTATGAGGCTGATTATAAGGGAAACACCATTCATTGTCCATAACCATATTATTTTGACTAGGGACCATGTCCCTAATTAGATTTGAAGAATTAAGAGGTGCAGGGTTGTATGATTGGAATGGTCTTTGATTAAAATTTTGCCTTTGTTGAGCCCCTTGAAAACCTCCTTGGTATGGTGGCCTATTTTGTTGATAAGGTTGTCCCTAATTTTGATATTGTTGATTAGGACTTTGGCCTTATGGTTGAAAGGGTGGTCTGATTCCTTGCCCTTGCCTCTTTAGGTTTGTAACCTCTTTAGTCAAAGTCTATAGAAAATTTTTTATCTCTTGCTAGCTACTTTGATGACTATTCTTCATCTCTTGCAGTTCTTGAGATAAACTTGCTTTTAGCTACTCACTGCTAGTACTGGCCTGAGGTGCTAATATGGTGGGAATAGGGGTAAATGGTGGTACTTGTAAAGGTGTAATAGGCTGAAGGCTAGGAAAGATGGGCATGGGTGACCTTCTAGCTATCATACCTACTTGGATTAAATAGTTTTCAGCCCTGACAACTATGTCAAAAGCTTGGGGTAGAGAGGTACCACCCATAGATTGGATCATGATAGAGATTAGACCATTCAAACTTTGCAAGAAGTATAGGAAAACATGGTCAGCTAATGGCCTTATCAAGACTAGAATTCTATTCCATGTCTTGTGAAATCTTTTGTTATAATCTATCATTTGTTCTTGAGGGTCTCTTTTAATGGTTGTCAACTGCTCAACCAAAGACAAGTTGTCTAATTTATCCTCAAAATGTTTTCTCAATGCATTTCCTAATTCATCCCATGAAGTAATGGAACCAACAGTTAAAGTTATAAACCATTCTAGAGCCTTACCTTTGAGAGAGGCTGCTAATAACTTGGTGGCCACATCTTCTTGAGTTATATTGTGTATACAGCAGATAGTGGTCACATCTCTTATATGTTCAAAAGCTATAGTTTGTCCCTCACCTATGAAATTAGGCAGACTCTTTAGTGCCACCAAGGGCACATCATGATTTTGACCAAAGACTAATGGACTTCCTTGGTTGAAAGGTGTGGAAGCAAACTATCTAGCCATTGTAGGAGCTGAAATTTGTTGGGTAACAACTATGTGAGTTGTATTCAATGTTGGATTTGAATCTTCTTCTAGATCTCTGGTTAGAGATCTTCCTCTTCTTCTGAGATGAAAGGGAAAAGGTCTCCTTTCTGAAGTATCAAGTGGTGTAGACTGTACTCTCCTTGTATGGGATGATCTCTAGGTTGATCTATCTTTGTAGCCTCTTTTTAAGGGAAACTCTAAAAATTCAATAGCCTTTGAGCTTCTAGTCTCAATCTTTCTCATAAACTTTGACCAAGTTTGGCCTCAATCTGTGAAATTAGTGGAGTTGCCAGATATACTTGACAAATTTTTTTTGAAAGTCTGTATTATGCAATTAGTATATCAGAGATAACGTAATCATTCAAACAATGAACTTCTTTCTCAATCCCACCAGGCATGCCAGAATTGTTATACACTAAGTTTGCACCTTTGTTTCAAGCTTTCTTGGTCTTGATAACCTAGTATAACATGGGAATCATCTCCAGGTTGTGGGACCTAGGCTAACTGAGATGAGACTTCCAAGTTCTAGGCTAGTTCCTCTTGGGTAATCACCTTAATTTTCTTCTTGATAGGAAAGTAAAACTTGAGGAGAAAAGGGGTAGAAAGAATGCATGAAAGGGAAAGAACTGAAAGCAAACTACCTACTAGGTGATACACCGAAATGATATGAACATAATACACTGACTAAATCAGCCTGAAAGCTCTCAAATCTAATAGAACATAATCTTTCTAAATAGGCTTACATAAGTGTTTCACAGAGGGGTTTGGACAAGAGACACAAACTGTGACCTGCAAGCAGATGTTCTCTTCAGCAAAAGGGCATAGGAATTAGACAGAAAGATAGGGGGTTGAAGTATACCCACAAACTCATTCAAATCAGATTAGACATAATAGTACACATATAAGCTGAAAGAAAGAAGGGCCCTGGAACTCCAAGATTTCTTCAACAAAGCCAATATATTATATTCAATAAGAGAAATGCAAACAAGAGAAAGACCAGAGGGTAGACCAAATGCCATAGATAGCCTCTATTGAGTCTAAGATTTCAATGAAAGAACACAAACTGTAAAAGTCAGAGGGCAGAAAGAATGCCACAGATAACTCCTAGAAAGAGAAAAATTCTTTTTACAAAATGTAAACTTTGAACTTAAAAGCTCCAAAAAAATAATATATACATCTCCTTTATTGCACATAGGTAGGAGCAAAAACCTAACTAGCATTACATAGATTTTCATATAATAATCAAACCCTAACTCTGTCATATCTAATTATAAATGCATCATAGAGATATCTTGGCCAATCAGATATCATTCATGTCCACCTCTGCATGTTTAAAACCTCACGCTGTAATGATAACCATGTCTCTGCAAGTCGGGCTCATCATGAATGCTCAAAATCTGATCCTTATAGATATTTGTATTTTGAAGTACAGAAGGCTACAGGTGGCGCCAACCTTTTAATGCTTCTTCGGTGCAAGAACACCGACATGATACCTAAGAAATGAACAAGTGATGGCCACCAGATCCTCCTCATCATCCTCCCAACTGCAACTATCTTGGAAACATCAATTTTGAGCTACCCGCGACCTCACATTCGACCAATAGCAATAAACCGGCAAGAAACCTTGTGAAATATATTTAAATTTGAAAACAATGGCTAGCTGGTTCAAGTTTTAAACATGGCTATTGATATCATCATTTCCTGGCATATGAATGGCCCAGATCACCTTCGTAACAATTGTAAGCCCCTTTAGAAAATTCAAATGCCACATCACCAGTCAAAACCAATGAGAAGCGAACACTTCAACACAATTGGCACCTTAGAAGGCAGAAGAACCTAGTCTTTGCATCGGATGGTGGTCGCATGATCACATGAGCTTAGAAGATTCCATGTAATTATGTGACAACCGTAGATCTTCATCAATCGCCACCTCACTTAAGAAATTTAGACCCACTGACAGATGCCAATTGTTCTACCCAGCAACCAATAAGAATTGAGCATCTCAGCACCTCTTAGCAACACAAAACCATGACATCCTTAACCCTTCATCAGACAGTTGTCATTATACCATAGCCTTAAACTTCATGCATCTTACTTCAATGGTATAATGACAACCGCGAGATTCATCTAGGTCTTAACTCGCCTTATAAGCCAAAGACCTCGGGCCCATTGACAAACTTCCACCTCATGAACCTTTGACCAATGAGGAGCAAACACTTCAAACAAAGTGGCAGTGGACCCACTGAAAACTAAAGCACTACGTTGGGATGAAGATAAATGGTCATCACAAGATTGCAAAGGGGAAGATTAAGTCTTACAAACATGTGACAACTGTCAGATCAAAAGATTAACCCTGTTAATCAAGGATGCTTAGGATTTTAATAAACTAGGCCTAGCCTTGCCATGTGTCACTCATTTACTTGTTGTTGACTTCCACTACCCACCCAGATCTATCTGGTGTAGGACCCACCTAATAGGAGCACTAATCTAAAGAAGAGGATCGATGATCATTGTTATACTACAACACTTAAAAAGGCATCACCTTTACCCAATGGTATAATGATAGTCATTGATCTTTCTCAGATCTTAACTACCTCAAAGCCAAGACCGCTAGAAATAAGATAACCACTTGGCAGGTCACTAGATGTTAAGGACTTAACCATCGAGAATAAGAGATCCTGCGAACACATAATCACTTAGTCATTGAAAGGACTGGTGACTTTAGGTTACATTGAGCGATTACTCAACTGAAGGGACCATCACTAAGTCATGAAATAAAAATGAAATAAGCCTTCCGACTGGGACATCTCATGAACAAAGGGTAATCATGGGATTGAGAAATATAAAAGAATATTCCACTAGGTTTTAGAGACCTTGTGACTAGGTAGAGCTTATAAAGCACACATGGGAAATGGAAACTTAAGTGGCTGAAAATGGTAATGGTGAAATAGAACAGGCCCTAGGGTTTTGAGGGTTTTTGTTTTTTTTGCCTCCAACGGCCACTTTTTCAAATAAAAGGCTTTCAGACTAAGGAGTTTCACAATTGCAGAGACTAGAGGACAGGACACAAGGCCATGAAAATTCTCAAGGTGTGAACAAGGTTAAAATGCAGACCCCTGGGTGGAGTCCAGCCTATAGCCAAATTTGTATGGAACAAGAAAAATTGGGTAACACACACACACACACACACACACACACACACACACATATATATATATAGATTTTTCATTATTTGAAGTTTTTGGTACATAGATTTAGTATATATATACATGTATATGTATATGTATGTACACATGTGTATACATGCATATATACATGTATACACATATATATACATGCATGTATATATGTATATATATGCATGTATACATGTGTATGTATGTACATCTATACTTGTATACATGTGTATGTACATATATGTACATGTACATATATGTATGTATACATGTATATATACATGCACGTATACATGCATCTATATACATGTATATATGCATGTATATATGTGTATATATGTATATATGCATGTATATGCATGTATATATGTGTATATATGTATATATGCATGTATATGCATGTATATATGTGTATATATGTATATATATGCACCTATACATGTATGTGTGTACATACATGTATGTACAGTACATGTTTATTTACATTTAAATGTAATTTATGTAATTGATTTTACTTTCAACTAATGTAGAGAAATGTGCATACTTTAATTTTATTTTTCATTAAATTAGGAAAACATACACATATATGTAGACTTTATTTGTTAGTAAATAAAATCTTTCATTTACATACATATTCTAGATCTATCAGACATATTATTGCACATCACACATGGAGGATGTACCAATTCCCGCTGCAAAACTATTTGCACGCACTAATAGAGAGATTGAACGGTTGGAAGAATCCATAAATAATCCATCTATGGTGCAGGAACACACCTAGGCTACCTCCATGTTTGATAAGTTTTGGCTTGTACTTGACCCTAGCCAAGTCAAGAGGATAGGTTAGTTTTCTTGAAGACCTTAGAAGGTCATTTGCAATGTTGGCTAAGTGAATTAGTCACTAGGACTAAGGTCCCTAAGTAGCCATTGTTAGTTGTTATTTCAATTCCTAGTGTTAATAGGTGTTAGTGAGATAGAGTCTTAAATGTCTCTAGGCACATAAAGGTTGTTAAAAGATGTTATTATGATGCCTTAGAGTCATTAAATTAGTTGGTTCCTCAAAATATCATGAGGATAGAGATCCTAAGAAATAGGATCATGGCTTAACAAGAACTTGCCAGATGTTGTAACAATGTTGTCATGACAACATTTGCTTTTATTGCAAATGTTGCATGCAACTTTGATATCCTTGGATTCCCTAAATTCTAGGAGATGATGCTCAGCAAATAGGCCCTAAAATGAAGGATAAAACATCTAATTTATAGATAAGACTTGAATCTCAAGGTAGAAGACATCGGTTGTAATTTTTTGAGTTTGGGAATAGAGCTCTGCTACGGTTACAGTGAACATATTGAGTTTTTGTGTTGATAGTTGAGCTTAATGGATTGAAAGATCAAATATACTAACTGTTTAGGGTTATATAGGAATTTTGAAGACTTTTTCATCTAATAAGTTAAGGGTTTTGAATAGGTTTAGTGTGTAAAATAAATCATTTTAGTTTGAAGGCTTTCACTGTCCTGTTCTGAGTAGTCCAAGCTTTTATGGCTCCCACATAAGAATCGACCATGGGAACTTCAAAGAAATGGTTGAATCTTAAATTGGGACCATTTTACATTGGGTATATAAAGGTAGGAGTCTATATGATAAATTTTTCTATTTATAATGCCAAGCCCTAGGTGAGCTAGGAAGGTTCGGCTAGAGGTTTATAGTGGAAGATTTGAAGAGATATCATAGGGTTAAATAGCACCATACTACTCCAAGATTTTTTTGAGAAGGTGTTCACCATATCTAACCATCATATGTAGATGGAGGTCATGTAAATGATCTAGGTTTGGGTTTGAGTAAGATTTCCATTGGGATTTAGACTATCCTAAAAACTAGGTCAATTAGGCCTATTTGTCCTTGTTTATAGGAAGGAGGTGTACAGAGACCTCCAAGCCCTAAAAGTTGTAGAATCCTCAAGAAAATAGAAAAGGGTATCCAAATATCCAATTGGTTTGGCAAGTTTTTTGAGAAGTTTTGAAAAGATAGAGGAAAAGCCTCTGTAAAAGGCTACAAGGATTAGGCCTCTTTCTAAGGTCTCAAATGGTGAGCTAGTGATGCCAATGAAACAATGATGATAGATCCTTCCAAAATGAGTCACATTGGAAAGGATGTGAAAAATTTCATGATGGAGAAAGTCCTTGCTATGAAGTTTTAATTTTATGAAGATTTGACACTTAGAGCCATCTAAGTGTAGAGGAGATAGAGAACATAATGCATGGTGTTAGTCCTTCAAGGTGAAGCTTCAATAGTTTGACTCTTATAATAGAGTTTGTATAAGCCTTAGTTAATCACCTAAGCCTATTGGAAGATCCTAAAGAGAAATAGGATTCTAGTGGAGACAAGTGAAGTCTCTTGGTGAGTGTGAAAGCAAACCTTGGAGTTACCATACATCATATTGGTATCAGAGCTTGGTTGATTAAGCTTGTGGTTAATCTTACAGCATTCTAAATTAGTAGGAGAGAATACACTAGATAAATCCATGGTGACTAATGCTGAATTAGACAAGAAGGTTGAGGAACAAGAGGAGGATAACAAATTGCTAAGGTAAAGACTAGCTCAAATGGAGCAGCTCTTGGGTGAAGTCCAAGACAAAGTAGGTAAGGTCAAGGACAAGATTGACCAAAAGGAAGAAGCTAAAGCAAGGGAGAAGGAATTAGACTTGGAGGAAGAAGCACCAACACCTGAACCTATTCTTCCTGAAGAGCCATTCTTAAAAGCATTAAAAGCATTGAGTGGTAAAGCTTTGGAAGGTGTGCCACTATTTAGTGGACAAATGGATCTAGATTTAGTAGTGGATTAGATAGATAGCATTGAGAACCATTTTGAATGTGATGGTATCTCTGAAGCACAAAAGGTTATGGTGGCCAAGTCTAGACTAAGAGGTTTAGCTCTTGGTGGAGGTTTGTGCAAATCGAGAGGGAAAAGGATGGAAAAGGCTCTATTGTGACATGGAAGAGCATAGTATCCAAGTTGAAGCAAACCTACCTTCCTGATGATTATGAAGTTCAACTTCATAGGAGAAGAAACAATCTTAGGCAAAAGGAACTAGATGTCCAAGCCTACACTGAGGAGTTTCAAAAACTATGTTTGAGATCCAAGGTAGTTTAAGATGAGAGCATCAAGCTTGCAAGATACTTGAATGGCCTCAAATGGTCAATTCAAGAATAGATGAGCCTAGTGAACTTCAAATCCATTAGGAAATTCTATCAAATGGCCTTGAAGATAGAGGAGGAAAGAAAGAGGAAGCAAGATAACTCTAAAGGTAAAGCTAAGAGAAAGGATAGTAGAGGTCAAAGAGGTGGATACGGTGGAAGAAGTTCTGATTCAAGAGCTCAAGGTGAGACAAAGTTTAGTTAGCAGCAAGAAGGAAGCTCAAGTAGAGGTGGTAAAGGAAGAAATTCAAACTCTAGCTTTAGAGGAAGAAGTGGTGGTTCATCACAAGGAGGAAGAGGCAATTATTTTTCCAATATGAAGTGCTATCATTGTAAGCAAATGGGGCACCCTACCTATAGAGGCCTAGAGAAAGGTGGTTCATCACAAGGAGGTGATAAGAGGACAAACTTAGTTCAAGATGAGTCCAATGTAGCAGAAAAGCATGCTAAAGTACCACTGAATTCAGAGGAAGGAGAGAACCTCATGATGAGGAGGAATCTAATCAAGGAACTGGTAAAGGAGGAGACAAGCCAAAGGAGATATTTGTTTAGGATCAAATGAAATATAATGGGAAAAGTATGTAGGGTCATTATAGATTCAAGCTCTACTAACAATATTGTGTAAGAGGAAGTAGTCAACAAGTTGAAGTTGGCAAGGATACCCCACACCAATCCTTACAAGGTCACTTGGCTCAATAAAGGCCAACATGTGTTAGTGAATGAGCAAGCATGGGTGGAGTTTTCCATTGGAAGGTACAAAGACAAAGTTTTATGGGATGTGTTGCCTATGGATGCATGCCATTTTCTCCTAGATAGACCATGGCAATTTGATTGCTAAGCCATACATGATGGAGGAAAGAATTCTTATTCTTTCAAGAAGGACAATGTAACCTTTAAAATACAGTCATTATTGGAGGATTCTGAGGTGAAGATAGTAGGTCCAAATGTACTTATGGTGAGTGAAAAATATTTTTTTCAAACCATGGAAGAGAGTGAAGGCATAGGCTATGCATTGGTGTTGAAACCAAGAGAGAGAGAGAGATGGAGAAAAGGTGACTAAGAAGATTGAATTTCCAAGGGAGATTCAAGGTATGTTGTAGACTTACCAAGGCATTGTAAGTGATGGAAAACCATCAACCTTACCCCCTCAAAGAGCCATAATCCATAGGATAGACCTTATCTAAGGATCTACCCTACCTAACAAAGCTTCTTGCAAGATGACACCTCAGAAAAATGAGGAAATAGCAAGACAAATACAAGAGCTCTTAGACCAAGGCCTAATTAGGAAGAGTATTAGCCCATGTGTTGTACCCACTATACTTGCACCTAAGAAAGGAGGAACTTGGAGGCTATTTACTGACTCAAGGGATATCAATAGGATAACCATAAGGTATAGGTTCCCTATCCCTAGGATTGAAGACTTAATGGATTGTCTAGGTGAAGCTAGGTAGTATAGAAAGATAGACTTGAAGAGTGGCTACCACCAAATAAGAATCCATGAAGGAGATGAGTGGAAGATAGCCTTCAAGACCAATGAAGGCTGTATGAATGGCTTTTCATGCCATTTGGTTTGTCAAATGCCCCCTCCACATTCATGAGGCTCATGAATGAAGTCCTAAAAGACTACATAGGCAAGTTTGTAGTTGTATATCTAGATGATATATTGATTTTTAGCAAGACAAGGAGTGAGCATCTAGAACATCTTGATATTTTTTTCAAGAAGCTACATGAGGAGAAGTTGATGATCAACTTGGAGAGGTGTGAGTTCATCAAAATAGAGCTAGTGTACCTTGGGTTTGTCTTATGACATGGCAATCTCAAAATGGACAAGAGTAAAGTGGAGGCTATCATGAATTGGCCTACTCCAAGGACAACAAAAAAGGTAAGAATTTTTCATGGCCTTGCACAATACTATAGAAAGTTCATAAGACAATTTAGTGCAACTTGTGCTCTAATGTTAGATACTATCAAAGGAGGAATGAAAACCAAGTTTGTTTGGAATGAAGATACTAACAAGAACTTTGAGTCGTTGAAGAAAAGGATAGCTACCCAACCTATTTTAGTGCTTCCAAGATTTGAGAAGCTATTCACCATTGAATGTGATGCTAGCAATGTAGCAATTGGGGCTGTTCTAAACCAAGAGGGGAGGTCGGTGGCCTTCCATTCTAAAAATTTGAGTGATGCTAAGACGAAGTACTCCTCATATGACCTTGAACTGTATGCATTGGTCCAAGCTCTAAGAAAGTGGAGGCATTACTTTCTTCCCAAGGAATTCATTGTGTATTCAAACAATCAAGCACTTAGTTTCCTGAATTCACAAGATAAGTTGAGTGATAAGCACATGAAGTGGGATGAGTACCTACAAGCTTACACCTTCAATATCAAGCACAAGAAGGGTGTTCTAAACAAGGTGGCTGATTCATTGTCAATAAGAGTCCTCACACTCCAAGAAATTTAGTTGAAAAGAATTGGGATAGATCATTTCAAGGATCTATATGCAGATGATGAAGAATTTGCTGACATTTACAAGGTATGTGCTGAATAGAAGAATCATTTTCATAGTAGATATGCTGAATATACTTTTCAAAGTGATCTCTTATTTAAGGGGAATTAGTTATGTGTTCCTAGAAGCTCTATTAGAGATAATTTGATTCAAGAAAATCATAATGGTGCTTTGAGTGGTCACTTTGGGATCACTAAGACCCAAGACCTTGTTTCAAGGTTTTACTATTGGCCTAGAATGAATCTTGATGTTAGGAGGTATGTGAAAAGTTGTGTTGTATGTCAAAAGGCCAAGGGAACTTCTACAAATGCTAGTCTTTATCAGCCACTACCTATTCCTAGTAGGCCATGGGAATGTTTAAGCATGGATTTTGTAGTTGGGTTACCCAAGACTAGACAAGGCATGGATAGTGTGTATGTGGTTGTGGATAGGTTTAGCAAGATGGCTCACTTTGTGCCATGAAAAACCACAAATGATGCCACTCAAATAGCCTCTCTATGTTAGGAATGATTGCTAAATATATCCTATGGGAGTATTGGGAGCCATTCTATAGATGTTGTTGTTGCATTCATGACTATGATTGTCATTAATGTCAACACAGTGATCTACTAGAGATTAGCAGAGGAGCAGACAATATTTTAATTAGCACACGTGGGATATTGTAGACCAAGATATGTTATGTTGAGGATCTACTCTTGGACATGTTATATGTTCATGGTTAAGAGCACATATAGTAATTCTTTTATTTATGGAAGTTATGAGCATTTTGGTGGAAGCACTATTTAGGCAGTGTTCCTAAGTAGTGGTTTGTGGAAATCAAATGATATCTCCTAGTTGCAATGGAATTTGGTGTTGCGCAGTTAAAGGGAAGTTGAAGACATGTTGATAGTGATGTGGATGAAAACATAAACTTTTAGGTTGCACGAGTGAAGAATTATTCTAATTGGAAGCTGATAGTTTTGTGTAAATTTGATGTAACATGTGGAAACCTTTTTATTTTGTAATTAGATGCTAACTCATTTGTAATTACTTGAGTGTGTTATAAAGGAAGGAATGTTTTTTCTTGTTGTAAAAAGAAATATGGAATATGTAATTGTGAAAGAGAATTTGTGAAGAGGAGATGTGAGGTACAGAGATCTGGTGTAGCAGTGAAGTGCGATTTGGCACAGTCAAAGAAGAGGTAACATATTGTTGAGATCAGTAATGACTTGATATTATTCTATTGAATAATATAGAGATCAGTTGGATAGTGTGTTCAGTGATCTTTCCATTGAAGCTATTTGGGTAGTGGGTCCTTCTGTCTTCCATAACTCCTAACAGAGTTAGAATCTTTTAGCAGAGATTCAATATCCCCTAACCAGGATTCATATGTACTGAATGTATTTCACAAGGCTCCTAACTAAGTCCATCCTTTCACAAGGAATATTCATATTAGTGCATCTTTTGTGGGCATCATTCCCAATGGGGTTTACTCTTTGATCAAGAGGTTCCCTAGTCAACATATCTTGTGTCATTGTGTTATTTTGTATGAATATATTTATATTGTTGGTAATTATATTTCTTACATGGTTAAATTCTTTTGAAGTTGATAAAAGTTATAATTATCAGATAACTGATTCACCCCCCCCCCCTCTTAGTTATCTTGGTGGACTTTACTTTCTAACAATTGGTATTAGAGCAGCAGGTCCTTGAAAGAAAAGTTTAACAACTTAAGGAGATCCATTGCAAATTTTAGGAAAGAAAGCCCTAAGTTTGATGGAGTGAATTTTGATAGCTGGAAAGAAAAGATGAAAACACGTCTACTATGTTTAGGACCAGGTTATTGGTTGAATACAAAGAATGAGAAGACTATCATTGATGAGGATAATCTTGAAACATGTTTTGATGATGAGAGAGATCTATTCATGTGTAAAACACTTGCTAGAGAAGCACGTTTGACAGCCCTTCTGGAGAATGAGTATAGTCAAGTAAAATATTTGAAAACATCTCATGAAATTTGGAAAGCTTTACACTCTACTCTTGAAGGTGATGAACATGCAAAGAAAGTTAGATTACATAATTGGATATGTGCATTTGAAGATATAAGAATGATGGAAGATGAATTTGTTAGAAGCTATATTGGTAGAATATCAGAAATTGTTGTAGGCATAAAATCTTGTGGAGGAAAAAAGAGAGAAAATGAAGTTATATGGAAAATTCTGAGGACATTAACTCCTACATTTAAGAAGACAACATAGATGATTAAACAAGTTATACCTTGTACTTTGAACTTTATAAGATAGAATCTTCTTGGAAGATTGGAAGTAGCAGAAATGAACTTGAGGTTATCAGGAGATTTTCCTAGAATGGAGACAACATTCAGTACTCTTAATGTTCACCCTACTTTGTCAAGAAGCATCAGTGTGAGTGGAGATTATGCTAGTAGCAGTAGATCTAGAAATGAAGAAGACAGGAATATTGAAGAAGGTATTTCCTTACTTGTGAAGAGAGAACTAGATGGTAAGAAAATATTTAAATGTTGGACTTGTCAAGAATATGGTCATTTTGCATCTAAGTGTCCTAAGAGAGTTAAAAAGTATAGAAACAATTTCAAGCCTAGAAGATCTAAGGAATGTTATTATGCTAATGATGAAGATCTTGAAGGTAGTATACAGAGAACTTTAAGTGAAAGTGATACTGAGAATAATGATAACATAGGATTTTTAGCAATTAAAGAAGAAAATCCTAAAATAGATGTTAAGGAAGAAAAAACCCTAGTTTCTCAAGTTGAAAAGAAAGCTATGTTAATCTCTATTGAGCATTTAAGGTTGTCATTAGTATCAGAGGATAGTAAATACGTCAGTCAGTTACTTATATTGAGTTGGTTGGTAACTAGAAGTAAGATAAAGCAGTCGATAAAGCCTTTACACCAAGCATCACATAGTTTACCGAGCACCAGTGACACTAACACCGATGGTTAGTAAACACCGAGCATCACAATATACACCAAGAAGATTATATAGTGTTTACCGATGATCACAGAAAATAGCATAGTAATCTAAAATGGCACATTCTTTTATGCAAATGGTTACAACAAATCATAAAATGGTTTACCAAGATCGAGGAGCATTTATTGTAAAAGATACACATTAAATGTAATGTTCATCTTATTGTAATAGTTGATCTAGGTTATTTTGCACCGTAGATCTTAGGGTTATGATTATTTTTGTAACCTAATTTTTGCTAAGGTGAAAAAAATAGAACACTATATATTTTGTATGTTCACACCATTTTATGAGGTTGGGTGAACTAATATATATGAATCACGGAGCACTTGAAGAAGCAGTAAAAGTAGAAGCAGTAAAAGTAGCAGAAAGAAGAGCAACTACACCAACGAAGAAATAGATAAAGAGAAAGAACAAGAAAGTAGCTGAGCCACCAAAGAAAAAGAGCAAATACATAAGAAGTAAAGAAGATATAGAGGAGACTGACATAAAAAATGATCTAGATCAATTCAAGTTAGTTCGTAATAGGGAAAGTACAATAGAAGAAATAATTGAAGATATAATTGAGAATGGAAATCTTACCGATCCAGGCATAGGAAAATTTGACAAAATGTCAATTGAGGACAAAACAAAGCTAGAACATGCTATCGTCCAGATGATGATTAAATTCAAGAGAGTACCGATGGAATTTGCATGTCAATTACCAAAGGAACTCGATGACAAAATAAGTAAGAGATGGGCTATAGCACTAGATACAAAGAAAATGAAAAGAGAATAGTCACTAAGTCATGTAGCCTCACACTTTAGCTATGTTGTGGTAAGTGAATCCATGAAAAAGTATCAGGCTAGATTTCTAGTCAAGAATAGAGCTATGCAGATCATGGATGTCATATGTGATTCTCTATGGACATCAATTTTGAAAGAAGAAGCGAAAGCTGAACAAGAAGCATTCCTAGAACTATCTAAGAAGAGACACAGTTCAAAAGGTAAAGGTATTTTTATTGATGATGACAAAGGAAAGAAAATAGAGGACACCAGTATATTAGTTACCAAGGTAATTGATATCACCAAACAAAAGGAAGAAATCAAAATTTCACAAGATGCATCAGATCAAGTAAAGATCCACTTGAAAAAGAAAACTAATGACGATGCATTCATTGAGGACATCACTAACGGTGATCCTGATGATGAGGATGATGAAGATGTGACAATTGCACCATACAAAGATGAAGCATTAGACACTGATAGTGTATTCACATCTCTACCAGGTGAACTACCTATACTTGCAGAGGTAGTTGAAATAATTTCACAAGTACAACCCGATGCTTCTCATCCTGAGCCAATCAAAGATACAACTGAGATAAAAGCACCTGAGCAACCTACAAATACAAATGAGCCTAAAAAAATAGAGGCATAGTCTACAGAAACAAAGGAACAAGAAAAAAAAAAGTCAACCGAGATGAACCCACCTGACACTACAATTGAGACTCCCACACCATCTACCAAGGAGAAAAAGAAGGATGATACGGTGTCAACTGGGAAAGATACTCCAAAAAGTGAAGAAAAATCTATTGTCATAAATGAGAAGAAGTCACCTCTTGCACCAAAGAAGAAGAAGAAGAAAGAAAAAGGGCCGGTCACCATTGATGAAGTTATCATTACACCAGAGTGTGATTTGAGAACCCTAAGCCCTGAGGAACTAAGTAGATATGGGGAATTATGTTCAAGGAAAGCAGCACAAGAGAAGTTAAGGCAAGAACACAAATGTAAAGAAGTGTTAAATGATGTGAGGGATATTTTGCAATAGATAGTACCGAAGACAAATATTGATGAGAATACTCCCATCTTAGACCAACTTGCCACACTCACTAACAAAATCAATGCCCCTGATACAGATGCAGATAAAAGAATAGAAGAATGGGTAGAATCAAAGATTCAAAACAAATTGGTAGAAAGGATTAGCACAGAAGTGGCACTAAACAAGGTAAAATTATCTGAGGTCATTACCGGGGTAAAATCTATCACCAAGATAATCTGTCAACTTCTAATCAAGCTTTGTACTTCAGACACCTTCACTGTAGAAGTTAGTGAAAAGATCAAAGGTTTAGAAGCAAAGATACATTTGAGTACACAAGCAGCTATCACCGAGCTGATTGCTTTCTTAAAGCATATTAACCAAGTTCAGGAACTCTGGTGGCTGATAGAAAATTTAAGGAGACAAGAAGCCCACATCACTGATCAGGTTACAGAGTTACAAAAAGAACTCATCCCTTACCTAAAATTTTTTGAAGTTCACATTGTCAAAGTAGAACAACTTGTGGCAACACCAGAGATTTCAGTGTTGGATAATATCTTTGACATGCATGCACAAGTCAATCTTGAGCATATTGCTCTTACCAACTTGAAAGAGGAATGGGACAACCTCTTGGAGTCTGTAAATAAAACCCATCCACACATTTTTGATAAGATGTAAGTATACATTATATATATATATTTTTTTGCATTTGGCATTATTATCAAAAAAGGGGAAAACATGTATATGCCAAATAAGTATAGTTTTTCTATGTATATATTACCGGGAGCATGCACCAAGGGGGAGTACTTTGTACTTAGAAAATTTTGTGGATATGTATATGGCAGAGACATAAGGAATATAGAAACATTTTGTATATATACATTTCAAGTTTTGATACTAATGCCAAAGGGGGAGATTGTTAATCTATATTGAGAATTTAAGGTTGTCATTAGTATCAAAGGATAGTAAACAAGTTGGTCGATTACTTATATTGAGTTGGTCGGTAACCAGAAGTAAGATAGAGCAGTTGGTAAAACCTTTACACCGAGCATCACATAGTTTACCAAGCACCAGCAACACTGACACCAACGGTCAGTAAACACTGAGCATCACAGTATACACCGAGAAGATTATACAGTGTTTACCGATGATCATAGAAAATGGCATAGTAATCTAAAATGGCACATTCTTCTATGCAAATAGTTACAACAGATCATAAAATGGGTTACCAAGATTGAGGAGCATTTATTGTAAAAGATACACATTTAATGTAATGTTTATCTTATTGTAATAGTTGATCTAGGTTATTTTGCACCGTAGATCTTAGGGTTGTGATTATTTTTGTAACCTAATTTTTGCTAAGGTGGAAAAAATAGAAAACTATATATTTTGTATGTTCGCACCATTTTATGAGGTTGGGTGAACTAATATATATGAATCACAGAGCACTTGAAGAAATTGCCTATCTTCAAGATAATTAGTTTACTGAGCAGAATAGAGTACAGAGGATATCAGATTGAGCAGAATCAGAGAAGGCTACCAAGCAGAATAGAATTGAGAACCATAATAGATAGGGTGATATTTTGATAAGCACGTATAGATCTATTTCAAACAATTGAGTTGTCAACTAGCAGATAAATTGCCTATTACTTTTTGACAATTGTTGTAGAGTTTTTGATAAATCTCTTAACAGAGTAGACTTAACAGTCTTATGTAAATCTCTTAACCGAGTACACACTTTATTAGTATTGTTTAAATCCTATAACTAGGTAGATCTAGCTAATCTAATATGTTACTCCTAATAGGGTAAGATCACTAGAAGTGATCAAAACTTGTAGCCCTAACAGGAAAAACTTTTCTATCTGTAGTAGTGAAGAATTTGTGGGTGTCATCCCCACCATAGTTTTTACCTTCTTACAAGGGTTTCTGTGTTACCAAAATACTTGTGTTATGTGATTTTCATATTGATTTCATGTTGTTTACTTTCCCAAGTTAACTAGATGATTGATTTAAAAAATTATATTCAAGTTATTTTGATCGGTTATCACAAGTATTCAGTTATAGATCTGAAAGGTTTTGCAAGAAAAATTTTGAAGGCTCTAATTCACCCCTCCCCTCTCAGTACCTATCTCTCCTAATTCCAACAAGCTATTTGGATTATAGATAGTGGTTGTTCACATCATATGATTGGAGACATGAAAAAGTTCGTAAAGTTTAACATTTATGATGGTGGAGTAGTTAGAGTTGGAAACAATGCACCTTATTTAATTAAAGGTATATGATCTATTAATCTTGATGGAAAAAATAATACTGATGATGTTTACATTGTGGATGGTTTGAAACATAATATTTTGACTATTGGAAAATTAGTTGATAAGGGATATCAAGTTGGGTTTACTGAGAAAACTTGTGTGATAAAAGATAAAGATGAAAATCTGATTGGAATTGGATCTAGAACTAGAGGTAATGTATTTCAGTTGAATCTTGCTGAGATGACATGTTTGATTACTAAGATAGATGATAGTTGGTTATGGCACAAAAGATTTTGTCATATAAATTTTGATAATATTGTGAAAATAAGTACTACACTTGCAGTAAGAGATTTTCCTAAAATTATGAAGCCTACTAACATGATTTGCAAGGAATGTGTGATGGAAAAATAGAAGAGAAGTTCATTTCCTAGTAAGAAGTTTACATCTACAGAGAAGTTGGATATTGTTCATACAGATTTGAGCAGTCCTACCAAGACTAGAGGATTCTATGGGGAAAGGTATTTTATGATTCTTGTTGATGATTTTACAAGAATGATGTGGATTTCATTTCTTAAAGAAAAGTTTGAAGCATTTGATAAGTTTAAGGTCATTAAGACTAAAGTTGAGAATGAATCTAAAATGAAAATTAAATGTTTGAGATCTGATAGAGGTGGAGAATTTAAGTTTAACACCTTTTTTGAAGTGAATGCTATTAAGAGACAGTTTTCAGCCCCTAGAACACCAGAACAAAATGGTATTGTAGAAAGGAGAAACAGATCAGTGACTAAAGAAGCAAGAGCTATGTTATTTGAGAATGATTTGGAAAAGATATTTTGGATAGAAGTAGTGAACACAAGAGTGTATACAATGAACAAAGTACAAATCAGAGAAGACACAGACAAGAAAAAGCATATAGAGATTAAGTATCATGTAGTAAGAGAGAAAGTTGCCGAGAAAGAAGTCAGACTTGAGTACATAAGCACAAAGGAGTAGATAGCAGACATATTTACAAAGCCTTTGCCTAAGGATACATTTGAGTATCTGAGAGGTATGCTTGGGGTTATGTCCCAGCCTACTTTTGAGAAGTGATGTAGATTGGTTGCATCCTTCCAGTGGTATATAAGCCTTATCTTTCTTCTAGATTGGATTTTGGTACTTCCTCTATGGGGGAGTATGTGTATCTGAGTTGAGTCATGGGGACTCTAGTGAATGTATTTTTCTGAACAATGTCTTTTGACATTAGAGTTGTTGTTGACATAATGATGAAATTTTTGTCATTGATGTCAATGGGGGAGAAGTGTACATGAAAAAACTGTTTGTACCATTTTTTGGAGAGAACTGAATAGGAAAATGAAGCAAGATTTGATTGATGAAGAAGAGTTGAAAGCATTTTTAGAGCAGCAGTGTTGTAGTATTGGATTCATGGAACATTGGATGTTTTTTCATCTATGTTTCCATCAATACCAATGGGGGAGATTGTTAGGAATGAATGCTAAATATATCTTATGGGAGTATTGGCAGCCATTTTGTAGCAGTTGTTGCATTCATGACTATGATTGTTATTGATGTCAACACAGTGATCTACTGGAGATTAGCAGAGGAGTAGATAGTGTTTTGATTAGCACACATGGGATATTCCAGATCAAGCTATGTGATGTTGAGGATTTACTCTTGGATATGTTATATTTTTTTGGTTAAGAGCACAGATAGTAATTCATTTATTCATGGAAGTTATGAGCATTTTGGTGGAAGCAATATTTAGGTAGTGTTCCTGAGTAGCGGTTTGTGGAAATCGGGTGATATTTCCAAATTGGGATGGAATCTGGTTTTTCATAATTAAAGGGAAGTTGAAGACATGTTGATTGTGATGTGGATGATAGTGCAAACTTTGAGGTCACATGAGTGAAGAATTATTCTAATTGGAAGCCAACAGTTTTGTGTAAATTTGATGTAATGTGTGGAAACCTTTTTATTTTGTAATTGGATGCTGACTCATTTGTAATTACTTCAGTGTGGTGTAAAGGAAGGAATTTTTTTCCTTGTTGTAAAAAGAAATATTGAATATGTAATTGTGAAAGTGAATTTTTGAAGAGGATATGTAAGGTACAGAGATCTAAAATTGAGATCTGGTGTATCAGTGAAGTGCGGTTTGGCACAGCGATGCAGGAGCACCTAGGCTAACCTCTACTAGTTAGTCAATTTTGGCTTCTACTTGACTCTATCCAAGTCAAGAAGTTAGTATAGTTTGGTTGATGACCTTAGAAGGTATTGTTTTATGTTGGCTAGGTGAATTAGTCACTAAGACTAATCTCACACAAATAGCCTATGTTAGTTGTTATTTAAATTTCTTAATGCTAGGAGTTAGAGAGATTGAGTCATTAATATGTCTTAGGCCTAAGAATGGTTAATGTTTGTTAAATCAATATTATTCTCATGAATGATCTTGGATCCTTGAAAGATATGAGGATAAGAAGCCTATAATATAGGATTAAGGCATCTATCAAAGTTGCCAAGTGTTGTAAGAATGTTGTCATAACAACATTTGCACTTATTGAAAATATTCCATGCAACATGGAAAGCCTTGAATTCCTTTGGTTGTGGGAGGTTATGCTCAACCAAATAGGCCCTAGAATGGTGGAGGAGACACCTAATGAAGTAATGGCTCCAATCTCAAAGTATTGGATGCATTATTGTAAAAAGTTTGATTTAATGTATTGAGCTCTACAATTCTGTTTTGAAGGGATATCTCAGTTTTTGAAGGAAAATTCATAGTTGTAGCTAGAAATGCTTTGATAAAGTGGTTGAGTCATGTTATATAGTCATTTTTAAGACTTTTTAATATTATTTGTTAAGGATTTAGAGTAGATTTATCATAGTTTTCAAGTTGTTTTAGTTTAGGACTTTTCTTTGGTCACACTGTGACATAATTTGTGAAAATGGCTCCCACGTAAGATTAAACCATGGAAAAAAAAAATAAGTGGTTTAATCTTCAAGTGGGGCCTCTTTACATATTTTCTCTAAAGTTATGAATTATCATGAGCAAGGGAGCTAGCTTTATGGTCAAGCCCTAGGCAAGTTAGACATACTCAGTTAGAGGCTTGACAGGGATAAATCAAGTCATTTCATGTGGGTAATGGGAAGTAAAATACATCCCAAGGAATTTTTATGGTATTTTTTCATGTTATTTATCCATCCTAAGAATTGGGAAGTCATACCAATCCATTAGGATAGGTTTTGAGCAATTTTCATCAATCCTAGACAGGCTGTCCTAGAAACTAGGCCTTTTAGCCCTGTTTCTCCTTGATATTAGGAAGGAGGTTTATGAATGGTGTCAAAGAGTTCAACCTTAAAAATATTCAATTTAATCCAAAATTTTATCCATATCTAAAGTTATATTTTCAATTTTTTTGGAGATTTTGGTCGAGAAAGGGAAAAAGCCATAGAAAAAGGCTACTAGAAATAGGCCTAAAATTAAGGTCTCTTTTGATGAAATCTTGAATCTAATAAACCTATGAGCCAAGAACCTTCCAAAATCAGTCAAATGGGATGGAATATGAATGAATTAAATGTGAAGAAGATCCCCATAATGAATTTTGAAATTTGTGAATTTTTAGTGGATTTGGCACTTAGATCCATCTAAGTGAAAGTGTGAAAGAGAACCAAAATTAAGGTGCAGATCATCCAAGGTGGAGTTTTCAAGGTGTGACTCTTGTAGGAAAGAGTGACTAGGACTTAGTTAATGATCTAAACCTATTAGGAAATCCTATAGAATTATAGGATACTATGAGATAAGAGAAATCTCTTGGTGGGATTGGAAAACTAAGCCTAGGAGTTTTATCCTTACATCATATTGGTATCAGAGCTTGGTTCATCAAGCTTGTGGTTAATGCATCAATATTCTGAATTAGTAGGAGAGATTACACCAGCTAGAGCCATGGTGACTAATTCTGAAATAGAAAAGAAGGTTGAGGAACAAGAAGAGGATAACGAATTTTTTAAGGCAAAGATTAGCCCAAATGGAGTAGCTCTTGGGTGAAGTCCAAGAAAAAGTTGATAGGGTCAAAGAGAAGATTGACCTTAAAGAATAAGATGAAGAAAAGGAGAAATAATTGGATTTGGAGGAAGAAGCACCAGCTCCTGACCCTATTCTTCTTGAAGAGCCATTCTTGAAAGCATTGAAGGCATTGAGTGGCAAGGCTTTAGAAGGTGTCCCACTCTTTAGTGGACATATGGATCCAGATTTAGTTGTGGATTGGATAGATAGCATTGAGAACCATTTTTAATGTGATGGTATCTCTGAAGCACAAAAGGTAATGGTGACCAATTCTAGACTAAGAGGTTCAGCTCTTACTTGGTGGAAGTTTGTACAAACTGAGAGGGAAAAGGATGGTAAAGGTCCTATTGTGACATGAAAGGGTATGGTATTCAAATTCAAGAAAACATATCTTCCTAATGACTATGAAGTGAAAATGCATATAAGGAGACACAATCTTCGAAAAAAATATTTGGATGTCTAAGCATATACTGAGGAATTTCAAACATTATGTTTGAGGTCCAAGGTAGTTGAAGATGAGAGCATCAAGCTAGCAAGGTATTTGAATGGCCTCAAATGGTCTATTCAAGAGGAGATGAGCCTAGTGAACTTCAAATCCATTAGGAAATGCTATCAAATGGCCTTAAAGATAGAGGACAAGAGCAAGAGAAAGCAAGAGAGCTCCAAAGGAAAAGGTAAAGGCAAGGATACTAAAGGTCAAAGAGGTGGCTATGGTGGAAGAAGTTATGATTCAAGAGCTCAAGGTGAAGTAAAATTTAGTGAGAAGAAAGAAGGAAGCTCAAGTAGAGGACGTAGAGGAAGAAATTCTAACTCTAGCTTTAGAGGAAGAAGTGGTGATTCATCACAAGGAGGAAGAGGCAATTATTTTTCCAATTTGAAATGCTACCATTGCAATCAAATCAGGCACCCTGCCTATAGATGCCCTGAGAAAGGTGGCTCATCACAAGGAGGTGATAAGAGAGATAACCTTGTTTATGAAGACAAAAATGCAGCAGATAAACATTCTGAGATTCCATTAAATTTAGAGGAAGGGAAGAACCTCATGATGAGGAGAATTATAATCAAGGAAGTGGTGAAGGAGGAGCCAAGCCAAAGAATATCTTTTTTAAGGATCAAATGCAAGATTATGGGGAAAGTATGTAGGGTCATTATTGATTTAGACTCTACTAATAATATAGTCTCAGAAGAAGTAGTCATCAAGCTCAAATTCAAAAGGATATCCCATACCAATCCTTACAAGGTTACTTGGCTCACTAAGGGTCAACATGTGTTAGTGAATGAGCAAGCATGGGTGGAGTTCTCTATTGGAAGGTACAAAGAAAAAGTTTTATGTGATGTGTTTCCTATGGATGCATGTCATTTTATCCTAGGTAGACCTTGGCAATTTGACCACCAAGCCATGCATGATGGAGGAAAGAATTCCTATTCTTTCAAGAAGGACAATACAACCTTCAAAATTTAGTCATTGTTGGAGGATGTTGAAGTAAAGATAGCAGGTCCAAATGTTCTTATGGTAGGTGAAAAAGAGTTCCTACAAACCATGGAAGAGAGTGAATATATAGGGTATGCATTGGTGTTGAAACCAAGAGAAGGAGGTGAAGACAAGGTGACTAAGAAGACTGAATTACCAAAGGAGATTCAAGGTATGTTGCAGACTTACCAAGGCACTGTAAGTGATGGTCAACCTTCAGCCTTACCCCCTCAAAGAGCCATAAGTCATAGGATAGATTTTATCCCAGGAGCTACCCTACCTAACAAAGCAGCCTATAAGATGACCCCTCAACAAAATGAGGAAATAGCAAGGCAAATACCAGAGCTCTTGGACTAAGGCCTAATTAGAAAGAGAATTAGTCCACATGTTGTACCCACCATACTTGCACCTAAGAAGGGAGGAAATTGGAGGCTATGTACTGATTCAAGGGCTATTAATAGGATAACCATAGGATATAGGTTCCCTATCCCTAGGATTGAAGACTTAATGAACTATTTAGGTGAAGCAAGGTACTATAGCAAGACAGACTTGAAGAGTGGCTATCACCAAATAAGAATCCATTAAGGAGATGAGTGGAAGACAGCCTTCAAGAAAAATGAAGGGCTGTATGAATGGATTGTCATGCCATTTGGTTTGTCAAGTGCCCCCTCCACATTCATGAGGCTCATGAATGAAGTACTCAAGGACTACATAGGCAAGTTTTTAGTTGTATATCTAGATGATATACTAATTTTTAGCAAGACAAAGGGTGTGCATTTGAAACATCTTGATGTTGTCTTCAGAAGCCGCATGAGGAGAAGTTGATGATCAAATTGGAGAAGTGTGAGTTCATCAAATCAGAATTAGTGTACCTTGGGTTTGTCTTATCACATGGCAATCTTAAGCTGGATAAGAGAAAGGTGGAGGCTATCATGAATTGGCCTACTCCAAGGTCAGAAACTAAGGTAAGGAGTTTTCATGGCCCTGCACAATACTATAGGAAGTTCATAAGACAATTTAGTGCAATTTGTTCCCCTATGTTAGATACTATCAAAGGAGGAATGAAAACCAAGTTTGTGTGGAATGAAGATGCTAACAAGAGCTTTGAGTTGTTGAAGGAAAGGATATCTACCCAACCTATTTTGGTGCTGCCAATCTTTGAGAAGTTATTCACCATTGAATGTGATGCTAGCAATGTAGCAATTGGGGCTGTTCTAAGCCAAGAGGGTAGACTGGTGGCTTTCCATTCTAAGAAGTTGAGTGAGGCTAAGAGGAAGCAATCCTCATATGACTTAGAGATGTATGCATTGGTCCAAGCTCTAAGAAAGTGGAGGCACTACTTGCTTCCCAAGGATTTCATTGTGTATTTAGAGAATCAAGAACTTAGCTTCCTAAATTCACAAGAGAAGTTGAGTCACAAGCACATGAAGTGGGTTGAGTACCTACAAGCTTACACCTTCAATATCAAGCAAAAGAAGGGTGTACTAAACAAGGTGGTTGATGCATTTTCAATAAGAGCCCTCACACTCCAAGAAATTTAGTTGAAAAGCATGGAGATAGATCATTTCAAGGATCTATATGGAGATGATGAGGACTTTGCTAACATCTACAAGGTATGTGTTGAATACAAGAATAATTTTCATAGTAAATATGCTGATTATACTTTCCAAAGTGATCTCTTGTTCAAAGGGAATCAATTGTGTGTTCCTAGAGGCTCCATTAGAGAGAATTTGATTCAAGAAAAGCATAATGGTGCTTTGAGTGGTCACTTTGGGATCACTAAGACTCAAGACCTTGTTTCAAGGTTTTACTTTTGGCCTATAATTAATCTTGATGTTAGGAGGTATGTGGAGAGTTGTGTAGTATGTCAAAAGGCCAAGGGCACTTCTACAAATGCTAGTCTTTATCAGCCACTACCTATTCCTACTAGGCCATGGGAATGCTTAAGCATGGATTTTGTGGTTGGTCTACCCAAGACAAGACAAGGTATGGATAGTGTTTATGTTGTTGTTGATAGGTTTAGTAAGATGGCTCAATTTGTGCCATGCAAGAATACACATGATGCAAGTCAAATAACATCTCTATTCTTTAAAGAGATAGTGAGAATACATGGACTACCAATCAACATTGTTTCAGATAGAGACACAAAATTGATGAGTCATTTTTGGAAGACCCTTTGGAAAAGATTGGGCACTAACTTATCTTTTGGGTCAGCCTACCATACCCAAACTGATGGTCAAACCAAGGTTTTAAATAGGAGGCTTCGAAACCTTTTAAGATGCCTAACTAAGGAGTATGGTCAGCAATGAGATCAATTGATTAGGCAAGCCGAATATGCCTATAATGATACTATCAATAGATCAACCGGGAAGAGTCCATTTGAAATTGTATATGGCCTACATCCTAGAGGAGTCTATGAGTTGAGAGATTTAAAAGATGGAGTCAAGGCAAGTGCATATGCTGATGACTTTGCTTTTGCTATGGAAGAAGTTCATGAAACAGTGAGGAAGACATTGGTAGATAACACCACCAAGCACAAAGCCAAAGTAGATGAAAGTAGAATATTAGTAGAGTTCAAAGTTGGTGATATTGTTATGATACACTTGAACAAATCTAGGTTGACAAAAGGAGTCCCTCATAAGCTGTAAATGAGGAGGATAGGACCATGTCCTATATTGGAAAAGTATGGTGACAATGCCTTCAAGATAGACCTGCCAGAGGATAGTGGATTGTCGAATATTTTTAATGTTGTAGACCTTATCCATTACAAGGGACCATAGAAAAATAGTGACTAGAATATCAATGAGGTGATCAAGGATGTGGAAGATCCTCAACTTCCTACTGCTGTAGGTACAAGGGCAAATAGTGTACTAGACACAAGGACATACAAGAAAACCAAACATAAAGAGTATGAAGAGAACCTCATTTAGAGGTATGGGTAGAATGCTACTGATCCTATTTTGGTAAAGGAAACAAAGTTCAAAAGTTTGGGAAATGATCCTAGCCTCATCAATCCAAGGGTGGATTTAACTTCTTATTTTGGGGAGGATGGTGTAGGAGCACCTAGGCTAACCTCTACTAGTTAGTTAATTTTGGCTTGTACTTGACTCTAGCCAAGTCAAGAAGTTAGTATAGCTTGGTTGAGGACATTAGAAGGTCTTGTTTTATGTTGGCTAGATGAATTATTCACTAAGACTAAGGTCACACAAATAGTCTATGTTAGTTGTTATTTAAATTTGTTAATGCTAGGAGTTAGGGAGATTGAATCATTAATATGTCTTAGGCCTAAGAATGGTTAATGGTTGTTAAATCAATATGATGATCATGAATGATCTTGGATCCTCAAAATATATGAGGATAAGAATCCTAGAATATAGGAGTAAGGCATCTATCAAAGTTGCCAAGTGTTGTAAGAATGTTGTCATAACAACATTCAGACTTATTGCAAATATTCCATGCAACATAGATAGCCTCAAATTCCTTTGATTGTGGGAGGTTATGCTTGACCAAATAGGCCATAGAATTTTTTAGGAGACACCTAATGGAGTAATAGCTTGAATCTCCAAGTATTGGATGCATTATTGTAAAAATTTTGAGTTAATGTATTGAGCTCTGCAATTCTATTTTGAAGGGATATCTCAATTTTTGAAGGAACAGTAATACTTGTAGCTATAAATTCATTGATTTAGTGGTTTATTCATGTTATATAGTCATTTTTAAGACTTTTTAATTTTATGTGTAAAGGGTTTAGAGTAGATTTATCATATTTTTCAAGTTGTTTTAGTTCAGGACTTTTCTTTGGTCACACTGCGACAGAATTTGTGAAAATGGCTCCCATGTGAGACTCAACAATGGAAACACAAAATAAGTGGTTCAATATTCAAGTGGGGCCTTTTTTAATATTCTATCCAAAGGTAGGAAGCATCATGAGCAAGGGAGCTAGCTTTATGATCAGGCCCTAGGCGAGTTAGACATACCCGGTTAGAGGCTTGACAGGGAGAAATCAAGTCATTTCATGTGGGGAATGGGAAGTAAAGTATATATAAAGGAATATTTATGGTATTTTTTCATGTTATTTATCCATACTAATCATTTGGAAGTTTTACCAATCCATTAGGATAGGTTTTGAGCAATTTTCATCAATCTTAGATAGGCTGTCCTAGAAACTAGGCCTTTTAGCCCAGTTTCTCCTTGATATTAGGAAGGAGGTGTACGGATGGTGTTAGAGCCTTAGACCTTAAAAATATTCAAGTTAAGACAAAATGGTATCCATATATTAAGTTATATTTTCAGCTTTTTTGGAGATTTTGGTCGAGAAAGGGAAAAAGCCATAAAAAAGGGCTACTAGAAATAGGCCTAAAATTAAGGTCTCTTTTGATGAAATCTTGACTCTGATAAGAATATGAGCCAAGAACCATCCCAGATAATTCAAATGGGATGGAACATGAATGAATTAAATGTGAATAATTTCCCCACAATGAAGTTTAAAATTTGTGAAGTTTTAGTGGATTTGGCACTTAGATCCATCTAAGTGAAAGTGAGAAAGAGAACCAAAATTAAGGTGTGGATCATCCAAGATGGAGTTTTCAAGGTGTGAATCTTGTAGTAAAGAGTGAATAAGACTTATTTGATGATCTAAGCCTATTATGAAATCCTATAGAAGCATAGGATATTAGGAGATAAGAGAAATCTCTTGGTGGGAGTGAAAAACTAAGCCTAGGAGTTTTATCCTTACATCACATAGTCAGAGAAGAGGTAACATATTGTTGAGATCAATAATGACTTGATATTATTTTGTTGAATAATCTAGAGATCAATTGGACAATGTGTTCAGTGATCTTTCCATTGAATTTTTTTGCACAGTGGGTCCTTATGTCTTCCATAACTCCTAACAGAGTTAGAATCTTTTAGCATGGATTCAAAATCTCCTAACCGAGATTTATATGTACTAAATGTATTTCCTAAGTCTCTTAACCAAGTCCATCCTTTCACAAGGAATATTCATATTAGTGCATCTTTTGTGGGCATCATTCTCACTGGGGTTTACTCTTTGATCAAGAGGTTCCCTAGTCAACATATCTTGTGTCATTGTGTCATTGTGTATGAATATCTTTATATGGTTGGTAATTATATTGATTACATGGTTAAACTCTATTGAAGTTGATAAAAGTTATATTTATAAGATAACTAATTCACCCCCTCCTCTCAGTTATCTTGGTGGAATTTACTTTCTAACACTCTATTCTTCAAAGAAATTGTGAGAATCCATGGGTTACCTATTAGAATTGTGTCAAATAGGGACACTGAGTTTATGAGTCATTTTTGGAAGACTCTTCGGAAAAGATTGGGCACCAACTTATCTTTTGGATCAGCCTACCATCCCCAAACTAATGGTTAAACTGAGGTTGTTAATAGAAGCCTTGGAAATCTTCTAAGATGTTTGACTAAGGAGTATGGTTAGCAATAGGATCAGTTGATTGGGCAAGCTGAATATGCCTACAATGACACCATAAATAGATCCACTGGGAAGAGTCCATTTGAAATAGTGTATGGACTACATCAAAGAGGTGTCTATGAGTTGAGAGATCTAAAAGATGGAGTGAAAGAAAGTGGGTATGATGATGAATTTTCTTATGCTATGAAGGAGGTTCATGAAATAGTGAGGAAGACTTTAACGGAGAACACCATGAAGCACAAAGCTAAGGTGGATGAAACTAGGAGGACAGTTGAGTTGAATGTTGGTGATCTAGTCATGGTGCATCTTAACAAGTCAAGGTTGAAAAGGGAGTCCCTCACAAGCTACAAATGAGGAGGATAGGACCCTGTCCTATATTGGCTAACTATTGTGATAATGCCTTCAAGATTGAATTGTTGGAGGATAGTGGACTGTCCCTAATCTTTAATGTTGCAGATTTAGTTCCTTACAAAGGACCACTACCAGACATAGAATAGAGTCATGATGATATAATCAGAGATATGTTTTGGCTTGTACTTGACCCTAGCCAAGTCAAGAGGATAGTTTAGTTTGATTGAAGACCTTATAAGGTCATTTTCAATGTTGGCTAAGTGAATTATTCAATAGGACTAAGGTCACTAAGTAGCCATTGTTAGTTGTTATTTCAATTCCTAGTGTTAATAGGTGTTAGTGAGATAGTCTTAAATGTGTCTTAGGCATATAAAGGTTGCTAAAAGATTCTATTATGATGCCTTAGGGTCATTAAATTAGTTGGTTCCTTAGAATATCATGAGGATAGATATCCTAAGAAATAGGATCATGGCTTAACAAGAAGTTGCCAAATGTTGTAATAATGTTGTCATGACAACATTTTCTTTTATTGCAAATGTTGCATGCAACTTTGATATTCTTGGATTCCCTAAAGTATAGGAGATGAAGCTTGGTCATCAGGCCCTAAAATAAAGGAGAAGACATCTAATTTATATCTAAGACTCAAATCTTGAGGTAGAAGACATCAGTTGTAAAGTTTTGGGTTTGGGAATAGAGCTCTGCTATGGTTACAGTGAACATATTGAGCCTTTGTGTTGATAGTCAAGCTTAATGGATTGAAAGAAAAAATATAATAGTTGGTTAGTGTTATATAGTAAGTTTGAAGACTTTTTCATCTAATAAGTTAAGGGTTTTTAATAGGTTTAGTGTGTGATAGATCATTTTAATTTTGAAGGCTTTCACTGTCCTGTTTTGAGCAGTCCAAGCTTTTATGGTTCCCACATAAGAATTTACCATGGGAACTTCAAAGAAATGGTTGAATCTTAAAGTGGGACCATTTTACATTGTGTATATAGAGGTAGGAGTCTTTATGAGAAATTTTTCTATTTATAATGCCAAGCCCTAGGTGAGCTAGGAAGGTCCAGCTAGAGGCTTGACACTAGAAGATTTGAAGAGATATTGCAGGGTTGTTCATCACTGTACTGCTCCAAGATTTTTTTTAGAAGGTGTTCACCATATCTAACCATCTGATGTAGATTGAGGTCATTTTAGTCATCTAGGTTTGGGTTTGAGAAAGATATCCATTGGGATTTAGACTATCCTAAAAACTAGGTCAATTAGGCCTATTTGTCCTTGTTTATAGGAAGGAGGTGTACGGAGACCTCAAGGCCCTAAAAGTTACATAATACTCAAGAAAAGACAAAAGGGTATCCAAATCCCCAATTATTTTGGCAAGTTGTTTGAGAATTTTTGAAAAGATAGAGGAAAAGCCTTTGCAAAAGGCTACAAGGGTTAGGCCTCTTTCTAAGGTCTCAAATGGTGAACTAGTGATGCAGATGAAACAATGAAGAAAGATCCTTCCAAAATGAGTCAGATTGGAAAGGATATGAACAATTTCATGATGGAGAAAGTCCCTACTATGGATTTTGAAGTTTATGAAGATTTGACACTTAGAGCCATCTAAGTGGAAAGGAGATAGAGAACATAATATATGGTGTTAGTCCTTCAAGGTGAAGCTTCAATAGTTTGACTCTTATAATAGAGTTTGTATAGGCCTTAGTTAATCACCTAAGCCTATTGGAAGATCCTAAAGAGAAATAGGATTCTAGTGGAGACAAGTGAAGTCTCTTGGTGAGTGTGAAAGAAAACCTTGGAGTTACAATACCTTAGTCTAGCTCTAGTGTCTATAAGAGCACGTGTCAGTCCATCCTTACTAGCTTGATTAGCATTAGGGATGAAATTCATGTTACCACTCCCTATGCCCCAGATATTATAGAGGCCATACTTGAGAGGAAGAGATAAGAGGTTGGCTCTTATCTTTCTCTTAAGGAGGTACAAGCTTTAGTGCCTAAAGTGACCCTAAAGGGGGAAGTTTTCCCATCTTATGTAGATAAAACTTATGTGAAGGGATATCAGGTTACCAGGTGTGAGGATCCTACTATATTAGCATTAATATACCCATGATTTGTAGCTGCCCATGGTTGTTATCCAAATAAGGACCAGATTCCATTTTACTTTGCACAGCATATTTTTTCTAAGGTTCATTTAGGGAGGGCTGTTAATTACACTAATTTTCCAACACATCTAGGATAGGTGTGTGGCAGGCTTGCTGATAGAGATGCTTTTCATTGAGCTGATCGATAGAGGCCACTACACAGTGACATTATTGGTCAGAGGGCACCTGCTATAGCTCCTTCACCAGGTCTTGTTGTAGATGATGTTATTTGTACCACCTAGCTTTGAGTTGTGATTGATAGTGTGGGAGACATTGTAGCAGCTACCACATCCATATCTAGTGATCAAGTTGGTCAGTACCTAATGTTTCAATGACACTCCAGATCATCAGGTGGAGAATCCTCTAGGAGGACCATAGATGACATGTATAGTGCAGCAAGCATCCCTTTATATGCATTTATAGTAGCAGAGCATGATATCCCCATATCAGTGGTTAGATCTCATGTGGGTACTGTCAGATACACTTAGCCACATACTTCTCACCTAGACCATGGCCATAGTGCCAATGCTCATGAGGATCCACCTACTAACCACTCTATTGCTGCATGGGGAGAGGCACAATGTACAGACCCTTCAGTCAGCGAAGGGCATCAGTTCTCTGATGTTGGCCTTGACTATGTTGAGTTCAACATAACCACTATGAGTTATCTAGATTTGTTGACACATGATGATATGACTTCCATGCCATCTCATTTGGTTAGTCCATTACATTCATCATTTGGTTAGTCCATGCCATGGAATCTGAGTACTATTAGTTTCCACCACCTACATAGGTATAAATTAGATTATATACATGTATTTAATGTTACAATTTAACTTAAATTTATTTTCAAAATTTCAATCAATTGATTTATATATATATATATATATATATATGTACATGTACGTATATATATGATATATGTTTTTTGTCTACTAGCATATGCCTCTTGTTACTCCTTCTTTGGGTACTGATTGTGTACATCATTGGGACTCACTTGATGATGACATCAGTAGTGGATAGGTGAGTTTTTAATTTATTATCTATGTGTACACACTTTATAACATGTTTTCTTGTACAATATTTTAAATCAAACTTAAGACCTATATACAATGTTTATATATTAATTTATATATCTCTTTCTTTGTAGGGATCTACACATCCTTCATAGCATGATAGTCACTTTGGGTGTGACCGCTTAGTGAGGAGTCATCATGATGAGTCCTAGGCACTTTCATATTTGATAGATAGAGACATATTTCATATTAGATATATATTCACATGTGTTTGATGAACTATATGTCATTTCTAAATGAGCTATAGGACCGATTGATATGTTTGATGTTATATTTCATTTCTAGACCCTTTTGATAGAATGTTTGACACATGATTGATCCATATATGTTTCATATTTATAGTACTTGATCTACACATGATTTATATTTCATGCATGTTATATATATACTTTAATTTAAATTTGATTACATACATGAATGATGTAACTTGATTTCAATAGATTACATGTACATGAATGATGTTTGATTTCAATAGATTACATACACATGAATTATGTTTGAATTCAATAGATTACATACATGAATGATGTTTGATTGTCCATGTTTATAATGAAAGTTATGAATGATGTAAATTTGACACATGTGAGCTATATAATTGAGGTCCCTAGATGTTTGATTGAATATTACTTATATTTAAATGTACATTCGATAATAGTTGTACATAGTACTTTTAATTTAATGCTTTTGTACTTCAAGTAGATTTTATATTTAAAACATGGACCTCCTAATGTAACACATGCAAATTCAATACATACACACATTCATATTCCAAAGTTAGAGTACTTCATATTCGAGTAGATAATTAATATATCATATCCACTTGTAAGACAAAAATTTTAGATCTATATTCTTAATTTTTAATTTAATTCAAGCTCCATTCACTATGGGCACTAGTAGGAAAGAATGGAGCTAAGAAAACCTTTGGTGTCACCTGTGAAATTTTTAGTTCAAATCATATTTCATGCATGAATTAGTCCACATCGAGTGGTTCATCTCTCTCTTGAATAATATTTAATATTCTCTCATGGTCATCAGTATCAAGTCTCGACTTACGAATGCCATGTCCCATCATAGGAACAAGAGATAGGATGGTGGCAATTACAAGGTGACTATACTGATAAACCTTATTGTTAGGTTGATAATCAATAAAATGAATCCCATGTTTAAGTATTTTCATTTGATACAAATATGTTCCTTGCATGACAACTGAACCTACACAGACAAGTTCAACAATGTTAAATATATACATAGATGTGAAACTAACCATATAAAAAAATGTATAAGAAAATTGGAAGTTGGAAGGTCTCACTCAAGTTTAATACAGGTTGTGAAACTTAAATACAATACTAGAACCTATGGGAAACATAATTCCATCGCTTGTTTCATTCTTTGTTAGCTTCATCCTCTCCTTGCAGCAACATAATAAATAGTAACTAACACCTTCCACATTTCCAGGCTCTACTACTACTGCAAAAATATGTCCTGCATTTAAAGTGAACTTTTAATTTTAGGAACTTGTAAATATAAATTAAAAAAACTTTATATATGAATTGAGTTTATGAATCCTTTTTAAACATGTACATAAACACACACGTACCAATTTTGTTCAAACCTGAAATATGGTCATAATCTATAGAAATCAATGGAATGTCATTAAAGCTTTCATCATGAACATCATTTGTGTTTGTAACATCTAGTGGAACCAAATTCCAGTCACTAACATATCCACATTTTTGGTTGATACATTCGTCATAGTTTTCAGAAATGAAGTCATAACAAAAGCATGAATAATCTCTAGTGTATAATAACCACACATTACTATCCGTACTCATAACTATATGTAGGGATCTTGTTTTTTATACTCTCTTACATCCATGGATTGATCTTTTGTCAACACCTAAACAATAGAGAGGTCACATGTAAAAATTAAAGACATATATAAGTTAGCTCAAACAATGATCAATAAATTTAAAATTAATACTTGTTATCTCCCAGAATTCTAGGAAGGGTATGACTTGATCTGATCATGATGATGTGTTATCACGATTTGGCACCATAAAATGCATCTTGCACCACTCAACTACATCATGAGTATTATTTATATGATATCCCTAATAATCCAGTTGATACTTTCTTAAAGAACATTTGATACAAGCTCCTGCACCATCATGCTCTCCCTTTCCATGGCCACTCTCAAAGAAACTCCAAATATGTGGTATCTATTGGTATTGATGATATCTACATAGTGCGTAAAATGGCCTTGCTGATTTAAATTGTGCTACACATCCATCCAACCAAACAATATGCTTTTCAATTTTGATGCCTTTGTTTTCCAAATATCCAAAAAATGTCTTAAAGAAATGCTCAACAAAATGTATGTCATTCTCTTTATTATCACTAATGTAAAAGTGATATTCTTTCTTTATGACTCATGCTTCATATGTAATTTCAACACCACCCAAATCTAATTGTGCATGTTGATAAGACACATGTACCGTGATAGTCACCTACTCTGTATAGTAGTATTCTGCTTGAAGTTGTTTTTGAGAAACAAAGGAGTAGTTCTCTACAAAATCAACAATCGATAAAATTTTTCCAACTGGAAAAGATTCCTTTTGTATTTGGAATTGTTCTGCTTGCCATTTAGAAAAAAAAACATGACGTATGTATGGTTGAATCAATTTATGAAAATTATCCATAAATTTTGCAACAGGTATCTCATCTTCCACATATTCCAACCTTGTTGATTCTTTCCTGACTTTTGTTTTAGACTTTATGTACTTGTATCTCTTACATTTTATCATCCTTATCATGTTAGTATCTTCAAGTCTCAAAGGAAATTTAGCCAAATCCCCGCATGTTTGACAAGTTCCTCTTAAGCAATCTATTTTAGGTATTTCATGATCAATTGATTTGTTACATAAGATTGATGTTATGAATTGGCTTGGAAATTTAGGAAAATCATTTTGAGAACCACCACTTTCTTCTACCATATTTCTAAACCCTTGGTAGTAGAGATCAAATTCAATACGATATTGACAACAAAAAGTTTCAAAATATTTATTTATCTTTACAAAAATTGGCTTTAATCTTCCAAACATTGTTTGTCCAATCTTAATGTCAGGATTTGAGTTACAAAATGAGAGATACAATTCATGTTGTGTGGTGTCCAACCAATATTTTGTGTGCTAGAAATATTCCTTAGACCCAGTCCTCTTCTTGATAATGTCTCTTGTATTTGGTGAAGGATGAGTATGATCAGTCCAAAATGACATAACTAAGTTCCTAACTATTTCATTAATTCTATCAGACCGAGGAGCTCTACACATTAGTGCCCAATTACCTTCCAATGTGGTATCACCCAAATTGATTCTTCTTTTCAAATAGTGTGTCATTGTCTTCCTACTGTACCCAATCTAAGATGAAAGTGAAGAAATTTGTCTTCTTTGAGACATGTTTTTATTTAAAATAGATGTCAGTATCACTCTTCTTGAAATGGACCTATTTGTAGATCTAGTTGTTTTTCCAATGGAATGCAAACCTTCCTTAACACTGTCAACAATATTTTTTTGTACGTTACTTGATTTTAACTTTTTCAAACTTGCATCTACACCCAACAATTTTAATGACTCTTTTAACTCATCTTGAAGAAGTGTAATTGATAACAATTGAGTTTTTTCAAGTGTACAGAGATTCTCAAATTGTTTCATTATTTGCATAGACTTTTTATTCAATGCCCTCTTCGTAATATTTATGGGTTGTTTAGCATAATCTCTCAATTTTTCCACATCCATTTAAATTAAATGATCTATGCTTTTACAATTAATTCTTCTCCTCAACTATTGGAGTAGACTATCATTCACATATGTGTTTTGCACTTTCGCTACAAATAAAATAAAACAATATCTTAATATCTCATCTTAAGGGGACCTTCATGAAATAAGTATTTACAAGCTCTTGAACATGTCAAACCTATAATAATTTATACAATAATGAGAGAAACACATACTTGTTTGACCTTGGGTTGATTCAACTTGGGATGCCCCTTGTCCAACATTTTCATCATCAAAGGCTGCATGTACACAACAAAAACAATAACTTCTTAAGGGGAAAGACCCAAAATGTATATTCACCAATAAGATACTAAATCGAGACAGTGAGAGAGATTCACTGATGCAGGACCATCCTGGGTGTAAGAGCAATCTTGCATCACCCAAAAATATTTCTGTTTTTGTATTCAATAAGGGCTATTTTGTGCAGAGCTGCTATTTATGGAAAGTTATTATTTTTGGTAATTTTTGCATGTGCTCAGAATGATCTGATTTCTTTCTTGGAGGTTCATTTTGGTCATGTAAGTTTTCCAGTAAAGTTTCATTGCCAGATCAAGTGTATATTGGAAGATATTGAAGATTTTCGGTATTGGCAGCAGGGTACAGAAACTTTGAACTTAGTTTTGAAGGCTTTAGAGGCCCCGGATGAGGTCAAAAATTTGGATGACAAGTGCTTGTGCCGGTCAAGCCTGTAGAGCGCTTCGTGGCATTTTTGAAATGGGGTTATAATAGCCGATCGGGTCAACTGGTGATGACTTATGGTCTTCGGAAGTTGGGCCACCCGAAATGGTGAAAAATAATTTTCTTCAAAATTTTTGTTCGGGTTTCAAAGGTTATCTTGAGCTGACTATGATGTAATAAAATGTAAAATAAAATAATTCTAAGTTTGGTCGGCCTTATTGGCTAAAATTATGGAACCTTCCCAGGCGGTGGAAAATTGCCTATATAAGGAAGGCTGTATTATCGTCTTAGGCAGTTCGGAATAATTCTGGGTAGTAGATCTGGGTATTGATTCGAGGCTTTGTCCTACAGAATATTGTAAGGGAATGCCCATGTGGCTTTGCATATTGTAATTCTGAAAGTTTGTAATTCCACATTTGTGGAGATAATAAGAAGCCAATTTTTTGTTCTTGCATATTACTGTTGTTGTTTCTCTATTTCTGTTATGTGTTTGTGGTATTAAGGGGAGTACCCTTCATCAAGTGGTATCAAAGTAGGTTTTCTTGAGTGTGTAAATAGATCACCGACTGTGAGGTAGTTTGCACCAGGACCGTGGTAAGGGTTTCAGCGCGCATCGCGAAAATGCCTCCACGAAGAGAACATGGCGGAAGAGCTGGTGCTGTGACACCTGAGGTTAGAGAGCTGTAGAGACAAGTGCGAGCATTGCAAGAAGAGATTCACAGAGGAATGAATCTTAATGTCAGAGATGAAAGCGAGGATGAAGCCGAAGAAGAATATCAAGAAGGAGAAGTTGAAATTGTGAACCAGGAGGAAGAAAGACTTTTTCGGGCGATTTCCAAGATTGGGAAAAGACCTAAGATTGAGGTTCCTACATTTTCTTGAAATCTTAACCCAGAGGAATTGATCGACTGGATCAATGAATGTGAAGAATATTTTGAGTATGAAGATGTTGAGGATCCTGATAGGGTCAAATTTGCGAAGGCCAGACTGAAAGGTCATGCGAAGATATGGTGGCAAGAGATTTAGTTGGAGCGAAATAGAAGGGGAAAGGAGAAAATCACGAGATGGGATCGGATGGTGGATAAATTAAAGCGACAGTTCATTCCTGTTGATTACGAGCTTGACCTACTGAAGAAAATGCAAAGTTTGAAGCAAGTAGGAAGATCTGTTCAGGAGTATACAGAGGAGTTCTATCGACTTCTCATTAGAACAGGCCATGCAGAAGCTGATAAAGGGAAAGTTGCCCGATACCTTAATGGGTTAAGGCCAAGCATTCAGGAGGAGCTGAATCTGGTTCGAATGAACAGTATTGAAGAGGCATACCAGTTTGCCCTAAAAGTAGAGGAAAAGCTGAACAAGAAGTTTGAGAGCAGACAAAATGGAAGAGGTCGCGGTGGATGATCTGGTGGATGGTCATATGGTGGCCGAAATGAAGATTCGAAAAAGAAGGATGAGGCCAGTAGCAGTCAAAATCAGCGAGGAAATAATTCCAATCGCTTCCAGGATCAGAATAATAGAGATCAGAGAGGAAGAGGAAGAGGAAGAGGACAAGGATCTGGAAGAGGTGGCTTCCGTGGAACATGTTTTCACTGTGGAGAAGAAGGTCATAGGGCATTTGAATGTCCTCAGCGCCAAGGCAGAACAGACAGGAGAAATGAAGGCCAGGCCAGAGTTGCACATATAGATGAAGATGCCAGATCATCAAATTCTAAAGATGCTGAAAGAGGAGAAACGTTGATTAACAGAAGAGTCCTGTTGAGTGGTGAGAATGAACCTGAGCAAAGGAGGAGCCTGTTTCGCACTAGATGCAAGTGTGAGGGTAAATGCTGTGATGTGATTATCGATAGTGGAAGCACTGACAATTTGGTGTCAGAAGAGATGGTGACAAAGTTGAAGCTCAAGAGACAGAAACACCCACATCCATATCGGATTTCCTGGGTGCAGGATGACCACAAGGTCATGGTCAGTGAACAGTGCCTGGTAAAGTTCAAGATCGGCGGGTACCAAGATGAGGTATTATGTGATATCATATCTATGGATGCATGTCATATGTTGTTGGGTAGACCATGGCAGTTTGACAAATGTGTTGTACATGATGGTCGTGTGAATACCTATTCCCTGACAAAGGATGGAGTGCGACATAAGCTAAAACCATTGAAGGAGACTGAAGAAAAGGTATGTGGTAATGCAAGGATAACTTTTGTTGATGGAAGAAATTTCCTAGATGGTATGAGGCATGAGCATGTATGTTTTGCTTTAATTCCAAAAGCTGGTAAAGAGGAAGTAGAAGATGTTCCTGTAGAAGTTGCAAATTTGTTGAATGAGTTTCAGGATATTGTATCCGATAACGTGCCTGATGGATTACCACCAGTCAGGAAGATCAATCATCAGATGGACTTGATCCCAGGAGTGAGTTTACCAAATAAGGCAGCGCACAGAATGACACCTGCAGAAAGTGAGGAGTTGAACAGACAAGTACATGAGTTGTTACAGAAAGGATTGATTCGAGAGAGTCTGAGTCCGTGTGCTGTACCTGCGGTATTAGCACCAAAGAAGAATGGAGAATGGAGGATGTGTACAGATTCCAGAGCAATAAACAAGATCACAATCAAGTACAGGTTTCCATTGCCATGAATGGATGATATTATGGACTGTTTGAGTGGAGCTGTGTATTTCTCAAAGATAGATCTGAAGAGTGGATATCATTAGATTCGGATCAGAGAAGGAGATGAATGGAAGACTGCCTTCAAGACAAAGGAAGGACTATATGAGTGGTTAGTCATGCCTTTTGGGCTAACCAATGCACTGAGCACTTTCATGCGGCTCATGAACAAGGTTCTGAAAGAATTTGATGCAAGGGCATCCGAAGATTCCAATTATTTCCAAGCTCCAGGATTTTACATAAATTTTAATTGGTTATTTTTAATAATATAATGGTTGGGTTGAGTCTAGGTTTTAAATGGCTAATTTGAATAATTTAGGGTTGTGTCTTAGTGGAATAGAATTAAGTGTTTTTATTAAATAAATGTCATGTATCATTGTGAAGTTGACATTGTCAACTCCACGATAATTTATTAGTGGTTTAAAAAGATGAGATTTGAACTTACTCTAATCGGTCATCCAAAACTGTTAGAGAAGTTTAGTGGTTTTAGAGAAGTTAAAAGTTAGTTTGAACAATTAGTTATCGGGTCTTGAAAATCTTTATATATACTATGTAAAACCTGAGAGTGAGGTGTTAAGATGTTAGTATTAAAAGAATGATAGAAAATATGTAACGGGGAATCGAGCAATGAAAAGAATAATTAAAGTTTCTGTTAGGAAATTTGTTTTCTTCAGTTTCTTATTTATATTTCTCTATTGTTGATTTCCCTGAATGATTACATTTATCATGAAGGGATTAAACTATGTTAACGAATTTTATTACATTTGAGATCTTTGTTATTTGTAGTTCGGTCTCAAAGCAATCTAGTTGGACTATAATATATTCAAAATCTTAATGTCTAGACAGTTCGGTGTTGAAGATTTATATAAATGTTGTTGATATCGGTTTTTTGGAATGAATTTATTAGTTATTGAAATAATTCTTGTAATAGAGAATCTGTTATGTGAATCAGTATTGGTCATACAAGGATATCGGATTTTACTGAAGTTAATGTTTTAGTGAATACGGTTTTGAACAAGAAGTTGCTACAGTGGATATGTTGAGAAGTGCAATATTAAATGCTAATGAACATTGATAGTTGCTCAGTCTTGTTTATGTTCTTTTTCATGAGAAACTTAAATGCTCGAATGTATGAACACCAAACAGTTTTAAAAGGAACCGTTAAGTGCATTTAGATTTGCTGTGTATCCAGATAAGGAAAGGTTGCACATTTATGTAACAGAGATGTGAAACTATTTGCTAAGTGCTAGTTCTCACATAGACATGCAACTGATTTTCAGAAAATTGATATATTAGTCTTAGCTGGCGGTGTGCAATGATAATCGGGAGTCAGTCTTATTGAATCCAGGCAATCCTGATTTGGGGATAGAGTGGTTCTTGTTATTGAACGAGTCTTGAAAAGTTTATACACTTTGAATTGATATCAGTTTGTGATATGTGGATTTTGATATCGATGCTCTCAGCTTATATTTTGAAATGCAGTAACAGTCAACATGGATTGAAGGGAAGTATAGATAAATGTGAAATGAGATGAAAGTTAGAGAAAATATGCAAAATAAGATATAGTTGCTGTTATTCATGTTTGATATTAAAAGTTTTTGAACCTTTGATCGATGTTTACAAAGTAGATTAAATGAAAGATATGCAGATTTGAATCGTTATAGATTCCCTCTACATCAAGTGGTATCAGAGCTCAGAAGATTCTAAGCGTGTGATAGGGAAAATTACACCAGGACATAGCAGTGACAGATTATGTTTTCTTGAATATGCTTTTCACAAATTTTGCTGATAAAATTTTTAGATTTTCTTTGATGTTTCAATATTCTTGCAACGAGTTTGTGCAGATGATTTGATAGATTTTCTTGGTGTTGAGTACCCATTTTTGTATGATTTTGGGGGAAACCAAATTCAATCTGATCAATTGGATTTGCGTCCTTCACAAGCATTCAGAAGTGCTGGATTGGTAACAAGATACGTTATGGAAGGTAAAGAAGAGATGGCACAGTTGTTATTAAAATTGGATAGATGGATTGCATATGAGGAAGCACAGGAGAAAAAAAAAAGAAAGAAGAGGAAAAGAGAAAAGAAGAAGTAAGAAGACAAAAGATGGAAGATGATTTAGCAGCTTATGAGAGGAAGTTAGAAATGATGGATAAAAGAGATCAAGAGATACTGGCATTGATTGAGGCCCAGATTGCATTTGAAGAAGTAGAAATGAAGGAGACGTGTTGTCCATTGGCAGGATCAGAGGAGAAAACTGATGTTGGTGAAGAACGCAAGGTTTTGGATGAGCCTTGTGTGGAAAAGGTTCTAGTTGGAGATAGTGATGCTGAATTAATTGTTGATTTGGGCAATAGTGTTTTGATTCCAGAACAGCTTGATGTTAAGGATATGGTTTATGATGATCAAATAATAGATACTATGGTCTCACATACAGAGATATTCGTATTGGCAAATATACAGGATAGCATTGAAGTAGTTCAAAGTGCAGAAAATTTTTCAGTGGCTGACAATGATGATGAAAACATTTTCTTGGGGGTTCCATTCAGTCTTCATGGAGATGACCTATTGGTTTTTTCTGATATATTTTGTGCAGGTAATGAAGACACATATTTGGTGAATCCTTTTGCTGATGTACGCCTGAAATTTGAAGATTTGGTTTTTAGCAATATTTTTCCTTTGGGAGAATACATGCATGAGATATTAGCAACAAATTTTCTTTCCAGAGGCCCCATCCCACCCTGGAACTGGAAGTCTCGAAAGAAGCCAATTCAAAGGGACTTGAATTCTTTTGTCCTGGGGAGCATGATGCAGGGGCATCTAAAGATTCCAATTATTTCCAAGCTCCAGGATTTTACATAAATTTTAATTGGTTATTTTTAATAATATAATGGTTGGGTTGAGTCTAGGTTTTAAATGGCTAATTTGAATAATTTAGGGTTGTGTCTTAGTGGAATAGAATTAAGTGTTTTTATTAAATAAATGTCATGTATCATTGTGAAGTTGACATTGTCAACTCCACGATAATTTATTAGTGGTTTAAAAAGATGAGATTTGAACTTACTCTAATCGGTCATCCAAAACCGTTAGAGAAGTTTAGTGGTTTTAGAGAAGTTAAAAGTTAGTTTGAACAATTAGTTATCGGGTCTTGAAAATCTTTATATATACTATGTAAAACCTGAGAGTGAGGTGTTAAGATGTTAGTATTAAAAGAATGATAGAAAATATGTAACGGGGAATCGAGCAATGAAAAGAATAATTAAAGTTTCTGTTAGGAACTTTGTTTTCTTCAGTTTCTTATTTATATTTCTCTATTGTTGATTTCCCTGAATGATTACATTTATCATGAAGGGATTAAACTATGTTAACGAATTTTATTACATTTGAGATCTTTTTTATTTGTAGTTCGGTCTCAAAGCAATCTAGTTGGACTATAATATATTCAAAATCTTAATGTCTAGACAGTTCGGTGTTGAAGATTTATATAAATGTTGTTGATATCGGTTTTGTGGAATGAATTTATTAGTTATTGAAATAATTCTTGTAATAGAGAATCTGTTATGTGAATCAGTATTGGTCATACAAGGATATCGGATTTTACTGAAGTTAATGTTTTAGTGAATATGGTTTTGAACAAGAAGTTGCTACAGTGGATATGTTGAGAAGTGCAATATTAAATGCTAATGAACATTGATAGTTGCTCAGTCTTGTTTATGTTCTTTTTCATGAGAAACTTAAATGCTCGAATGTATGAACACCAAACAGTTTTAAAAGGAACCGTTAAGTGCATTTAGATTTGCTGTGTATCCAGATAAGGAAAGGTTGCACATTTATGTAACAGAGATGTGAAACTATTTGCTAAGTGCTAGTTCTCACATAGACATGCAACTGATTTTCAGAAAATTGATATATTAGTCTTAGCTGGCGGTGTGCAATGATAATCGGGAGTCAGTCTTATTGAATCCAGGCAATCCTGATTTGGGGATAGAGTGGTTCTTGTTATTGAATGAGTCTTGAAAAGTTTATACACTTTGAATTGATATCAGTTTGTGATATGTGGATTTTGATATCGATGCTCTCAGCTTATATTTTGAAATGCAGTAACAGTCAACATGGATTGAAGGGAAGTATAGATAAATGTGAAATGAGATGAAAGTTAGAGCAAATATGCAAAATAAGATATAGTTGCTGTTTTTCATGTTTGATATTAAAAGTTTTTGAACCTTTGATCGATGTTTACAAAGTAGATTAAATGAAAGATATGCAGATTTGAATCGTTATAGATTCCCTCTGCATCAGAATTTCTGGGTAAGTTTGTCATTGTTTACCTAGATGATATTTTGATCTTTAGTAAGACATTGGATGAGCATATGATGCATATTCATATGGTATTTGAGAAGTTGAGAGAAGAGAAATTGTTGATTAATTTGAAGAAGTGCAGTTTTGTGAAGAAAGAGTTAGTGTATTTGGGATTTGTAGTTTTAGCAGAAGGTCTAAAAATGGACCCAGAGAAGGTACAGGCTATCCTTGAATGGCCTACTCCAAGGAGTGCTACTGAGGTAAGATCTTTTCATAGTCTAGCTATCTTTTACAGAAAGTTTATCAAAAATTTTAGCAGTATTTGTGGACCCTTGACTGAAACAATGAGAGGGGATAGGAAAGAGTTTAAGTGGACTAAAGGAGCAGAAAAGAGTTTTCAATTATTGAAACAAAAAGTTACAGAAAAATCTATTTTAGCACTTCCAGATTTTAATAAGGTGTTTCAAGTAGATTGTGATGCTAGTGGTACTGCAATAGGAGCTGTTATGAGCCAAGAAGGTAAACCTGTTGCTTATTTCAGTGAGAAGTTAAATGATGCCAAGAGAAAATATGTTGTTTATGATCAGGAATTTTATGCTATAGTTCAGGCATTAAAGAAGTGGAGACATTATCTGCTTCCTAAGGAGTTTGTTTTGTATATTGATCATCAAGCTTTGCAATATTTGAATAGTCAAGGAAAATTGAATCAAAGGCATTTGAAATGGGTCAAGTTTTTGCAGAGTTATACATTTGTTTTGAAACACAGGAGTGGAAAGTCTAATAGGGTTGCAGATGCTCTTAGCAGAAGGCAACTATTGCTGACAGAAATACAGATTGAAGTGGTTGGGTTCAAGGAACTCAAGAATTTGTATCCAGAGGATCCTGATTTTGGTGAAGCTTGGAAAGCTTGTACAGAATCTGTTACTCTAGACAGGACAAAATGGTTGGATTTCATCATCCAGGATGATATGCTATTCAGAGGGAGTCAGTTGTGCATTCCACGAAGTTCTATGAGGGAGAATCTCATCAAGGAGAAGCATAGCAAAGGATTGGCTGGACATTTTGGTCGTGATAAAACCCTTGGTTTGGTTAGTGAGAATTATTATTGGCCACAGTTACAGCAAGATGTGAAGAAGTTTTTACAGAGTTGTAGAGTATGTCAGATGGCGAAAGGAGTGAAGCAGAATACAGGGTTGTATCAGCCATTGCCTATACCAGAGAAGCCTTGGGAGGATATTAGTATGGACTTTATTCTTGGTTTACCAAGGACACAGCGGGGACATGATTCAATTTTTGTAGTAGTTGACAGATTTTTGAAGATGTCACATTTTATTCCCTGCAAGAAGACTAATGATGCTGTTCATGTAGCAGAATTATTTTTCAGAGAAGTAGTGAGACTTCATGGTTTGCCAAAGACCATAGTTTCAGATCGGGACACTAAGTTTGTTGGATATTTCTGGTGAACATTGTGGAAGAAGTTGAAGACAGATTTAAAGTTCAGTTCATCACATCACCCACAGACTAATGGATAGACAGAGGTGGTGAATAGGAGTTTGGGAAATCTGCTGAGATGTTTGGTTGGAGATAAGCCAACAGGATGGGATTTGATTTTACCACAGGCGGAATTTGCATACAATAATTCTGTCAACAGGAGCACTGGTAAATCACCATTCCAGATTGTATATGGAAGTAGTCCAAGAAATGCATCTGAATTGAGGAAGATAGATAAAGGAGAAATAAGTAGTGCTGAAGCTGAGGATTTTGCAGAACACTTGAAGAACATCCATGAAGAGGTGAGGAAGCATATTACCAAGATGAATGCACAGTATAAGGCTAAGGTAGATGAGAAAAGGAGGTATAAAGAATTTCAAGTTGGTGACGAAGTCATGGTTCATTTGCAGAAGGAGCGGTTTCCAGTTGGTACATATAACAAGCTGAAAATGAAGAAGTTTGGACCATGCAGGATACTGAAGAAACATGATTCAGGAAATGCATATGAGGTAGAATTTCCTACTGAGCTAAATATTTCACCAGTGTTTAACATTTTAGATCTGACAGAGTATCATGAAGGAGGTGTTGAAGATGAGATCACAACAGCACAGTGGAGTATTCCAGCAACTAGTTCAGACACTAAGGAGATCGAAGACATATTGGACAGTCGTGTTGGCAGAAGCACAAGGAATAGGACATATGAAGAATATCTGGTCAAGTGGAAAGGATGACATGTTGAAGATTCATCATGGCTGACAAAGGAGGAGGTTAGCCGTCTTGGTTTTCCTCTGCACACCTGAGTCGTGACAGGGTCACTTCTCAAATTACCCTGGGTGTCTGATGCAGGAGCATCCTGGGTGTAAGAGCAATCTTGCATCACCCAAAAATATTTCTATTTTTGTATTCAATAAGGGCTATTTTGTGCAGAGCTGCTATTTATGGAAAGTTACTATTTTTGGTAATTTTTGCATGTGCTTAGAATGATCTGATTTCTTTCTTGGAGGTTCATTTTGGTCATGTAAGTCTGCCAGTAAAGTTTCATTGCCAGATCAAGTGTATATTGAAAGATATTGAAGATTTTCGGTATTGGCAGTAGGGTACAGAAACTTTAAACTCAGTTTTGAAGGCTTTAGAGGCCCCGAATGAGGTCAAAAATTTGGGTGACGGGTGCTTGCGCCAATCAAGCTTGTAGAGCGCTTCGTGGCGTTTCTGAAATGGGGTTATAATAGTCGATCGGGTCAACTGGTGATGACTTATGGTCTTCGAAAGTTGGGCCACCCGAAATGGCGAAAAATAATTTTCTTCAAAATTTCTGTTCGGGTTTCAAAGGTTATCTTGAGCCGACTATGATGTAATAAAATGTAAAATAAAATAATTCTAAGTTTGGTCGGCCTTATTGGCTAAAATTCTGGAACCTTCCCAAGCGGTGGAAAATTGCCTATATAAGGAAGGCTGTATTATTATCTTAGGCAGTTCGGAATAATTCTGGGTAGTGGATCTGGGTATTGATTCGAGGCTTTGTCCTACAGAATATTGTAAGGGAATGCTCATGTGGCTTTGCATATTGTAATTCTGAAAGTTTGTAATTCCACATTTGTGGAGATAATAAGAAGCCAATTTTCTGTTCTTGCATATTACTGTTGTTGTTTCTCTATTTCTGTTATGTGTTTGTGGTATTAAGGGGAGTACCCTTCATCATTCACTAAGAGAGAGAGAGAGAGAGAGAGAGAGAGAGAGAGAGAGAGAGAGATGTGTACTTGTTTGATATTCTGAGAGTTGTGCTTGTTGAGCTTGTGATGACCCTTCTCCAACTTTTGAAAGTTGGGCTTGTTGAGCTTGTGATGACCCTTCTCCAACTTTTGAAGGTTGGGCAACTTGTTGAGGTTGTGATTATTGAGAATTTCTTACATGTATGAAGTATAAATTATTCAAAAAAATTTTTTGAATGAAGTTAGGTCTAACAGGTCTAGTTGGGTCGAATTGGGTCTAATTGAGTCTAATTGGTCCTAATTGGTCCTAATTGAGTATAAGTAGGTATAATTGGTCCTAATTAGGTCTAAATGAGTCTAATTGATCCTAATTGGTCCTAATTGAGTCTAATTGGTCCTAATTGGTCCTAATTGAGTCTAATTGGGTCTAATTAGGTGCTAATTGATTGTAATTAGTTCTAATTGGTCCTAATTAAGTCTAATTGGTCCTAATTGAGTCCTAATTGAGTCTAGTTAGGTGCTAATTGATTGTAATTAGTTCTAATTGGTCCTAAGTGAGTGTAATTGGTCCTAATTGAGTCTAACTGGGTATAATTAGGTCTCATTGAGTCTAATTGATCCTAATTGATCCACATTGGTCCTAATTTGTCCTAATTGCCCCTAATTGGGTCTAATTGAGTCTAATTAGGTCTAATTAGTCCTAATTAGTCCTAATTGGGTCTAATTAAGTGCTAATTTGTTCTAATTGAGTCTAATTGGGTTCTAATAGGTCATATTAGGTCCTAATTGGGTCTAATTGGTCCTAATTGGTCCTAATTGAGTCTAATTAGGTGATAATTTATTATAATTGAGTCTAATTGGGTTCTAATAGGTCATATTAGGTCCTAATTGGTCCTAATTGAGTTAAATTAGGTGCTAATTGATTGTAATTAGTTCTAATTTGTCCTAATTAGTCCTAATTGATCCTAATTGAGTCTAATTGGTCCTAATTGAGTTTAATTGGGTCTAATTAGGTCTAATTGAGTCTAATTGATCCTAATTGATCCACATTGGTCCTAATTGGGAGTAACTAAGTTTAATTGGATCTAATTGAGTCTAATTGGGTCTAATTAGTCCTAATGAGTCATTATTGGTCTTAATTAATATAATCGGGTCTAACTGGGTTCTAATAGGTCATATTAGGTCCTAATTGGTCCTAATTGAGTCTAATTAGTCCTAATTGGTCCTAATTGAATCTAATTGGGTCTAATTAGGTCTAATTGAGTCTAATTAATCCTAATTGATCCACATTGGTCCTTGTATCGTCTTAAAATGGAAGCACTTCCATGATAAGAGCATTTAGCCCTCCGAGTAAGTGGTCTGGGGTCATGTTAAGTGCCTTGATTGGGTCTTTGCATGTATTTGGCTTTTCCCCCTATTTTGCTTCCCTCTGCACTGATTTTCCACTCCATATCTGCATTTCTTGGCAATCTAGGCTAGGGTCTTGAGGTTTTTGACCTAAAGGTCAAAGTTGACCTTGAGAGTCAAAGTCAACCTTGACCCTAACCTAGGGAAGATTTGACCTCATCCTTGACCCCTGCTCCAAATTTCAAATTCCCATGATTTCCAGGTGTCAGGTTTCGGGGATATTTGTTTTCCCACCTCCAAGTCGGCCATTTCAAGTTTCAAAATGGTAAATCCTTAAATTTCATTTAATCTAGGTATATTTCTAAAGGTTAGGACCTAAGTGGGATTTAATTCTCCAAGGTGGACCCTCTAGAAGATTGTGCCCTAGTTCGCTATAAAAGGAGGCCTTCCTCTCTCATTTTCACATCCATTTTTTCATATCTCATCTTCAAGAAATTTCATGAGCAAGCTCTCAAGTGCAAGAAAGTGAATTCAAGAATTTAAGAAAACCTTCAAGCATTCAAGTGTTCAAGCATTCATCCATCAAGGAGATACATTGTTAGCCATTGAAGGATTCAATCTCTTTGGAGCCCCCTTGAAGATCTATTCATCTACATTCATCCAAGCATCCTCATATGAAAATATCTATTCGAGATTGGTGGTGAAGATCAAATGTCATTGATTTGAGACATCCTGCATTCATTCTACATCCATTGAAGCATTCCTACTTGTGGATTTGAGGATTCGAATCCTCTACAAGGACTTCAACATAAGCGAGGTGAATTGTTTCATTTACTTTGTTTATGCATACTACATTTCAATTTAATTTCAAGGTTAATTCCTAAATTGGGGTTTGACCAAGGCAAACCCCCCATACAAACAAAAACCCCCTTTTTCTTGTAGGTACAGGTGCGAAATTATAGATCTAAGATCGGATTTGGATACCCATTTCAGTGAACTTTCGAGATCTATGAACAAAGTCAGAATCGACCTTCAAATAAAGAATGTAGTGTTTGACCTTTTATGAGGGTCAAAGACTACCTGCCATCAAAAAGAAAAAATATTTTTGGGTTTTCTTCGTCTCAGCATTTCCAGTCCGAAATAGGTTGCAGAATTGCCTGAAAGTACACATAGACATCAGAAATTGGCATTTTACAGATTTGCCCTATTTTGAGCTTAGTACTTGTATTTCAAGTATTTCAGATTTCAAGCAGAATTCTCCATAAGGAAATATAGGATTTTTCTCTCTCTTTCATATTCTCCATAGATTGATTTGATTGTGCATTAACCTTTTGGTTGATTGAATTGGATCTCTCCTTTAGGAATTTGGATTTAGGAGTGGATCTCATATTTCCCCCATACATTACATTGAATAGGTGTGATTCCATTTTAACACTATTCATTTTGGTGAACCTGACTAGCTTACTTTATTTCTTTTTGGTGTTAGATTTCCCTTTGTCTTATTGTGTGTGTTCACCTTCACTATTCATTTTGGTGAACCCGACATACTTAGTCTCCTCTCTTTTGTGGAATTGGATGCCCTATTGTGTTTTGTGGTGTTAGATTTCCTTTTATCTTGTTAGTATTAAATTTTTCTTTTGTGTTAGATCTTGCATGCTAATTAGATTTCAAAAATACAAAAATATTCATGCTTTATGTGTTCTTAGTTTAGTTCATTTGCATTGCATTGGTTTATGAGCTTTACTACTACTAGTCCTACTTGTAACATTCCAGTTAGAAGAAGTCATAGACTCATGGGTTCCTTTGATCCTAAACCTTCCTCTCCTTTCCTTAGGGTCCCAGATGATAATTTGATTCTTCATGATTCCAATCCTACAATGGAGAAAAAATCTCCTCACTCATCTCATGATGAGGATGACACTTTAAGAGTTCCTCCTGAACAAGTCCAAAAACTTTCAACTAAACTTTGATAAAATGGGTAATTGGCTTATTCAAGAGAACCATAATCAAGATTCTATTCAAGCTATAGAGGCTCTTAAGAAAGTTCTTCATGATAGTGATCAAGATGTTAACCTCTTGCGTGGTATTACTCACCTCATGCATTCAAATGCTAAATCTTTAGCTCAAGAAGCTCAAGATTTAGGGTTGATTCCTCCTATCACTAGTGTTGAACCTCCTTCTAATCCTTTACCTAGTATTCCTACCTATACTCCTTCTTTGGTGACTGTGACGGTTCCCTCTATTCCTATGAGTGTTCCTCCTATGTCCCTTCCTACATCACAACCTTCATATCATAATGTTCCTTTTACTTATTCCAATCCACTTCCAACTATAGTTCCTAGTGTTCCTCTAGTTGTGTCTTCTATTCCTGTAGCTTCTTACACTTTACCTAGTGTGTCTAATGTTGCTACTCCTCCTATTTCCTCTAATGATTCAACAATCATTAGTTTGGCTCAAACTATGTCATCCTTACAACAACAACTCACTTCCTTAACTCAAAACAAGTTTAGTATCCCTACATGTGACATGGGAAGTCCTTTATCCTTGGCTATTATTCGTACTCCTATTCCTCAGCAATTCGATTTTCCTCATCTTGAGAATTATAATGGAAAAGGAGATCCCGTTCATCATGTTAAAACATTCCAAATCCTTTGTAGTGATTACACTCATGAGCATAGGATTTTAGCCAAATTGTTTTTGAGAACCTTCCATGACAAGGCCTTACAATTGTATTGTTCCTTGCCTCCTTATTCTATTGATTCCTTTCCAAAACGTGCTAATGCCTTTACTCAACAATTTCAAAACAACATTGGCTCGCAAGTGTCTTTGACTAATTTAATGCATTGTAAACAAAGTGCTAAAGAAAAATTAACAGAATTTATTGGTAGACTTAAAAATTTGTATGCTTAGATTTCCTATCTTGTTCTTGATATTGATATTCAACATATGTTTATTTCAAATTTTCAAAAGGATATTAGAGATAAGATTTTGCTTACTGAATTTACCTCTTTTCAATAACTTTTTGCAGTGCTTCATCATTATCAATTACAAGTGAGTCAATTTGAGAGAAACACTCTAATGGCTCCTATTCCTGTTGATAAGAGTGATGTTGCTCCTAATCCAAATAAATTTAAAAAATTCAACAAATATGTCAAGATAAACAAACAAGAAAATGTAGTTGCTGATCAAGTTGTTGTTGCATCTCATAATGCCACTTCTACATCCACTATTTTTTGATTAAATTGTACATTTACTCCTCTTTATAAATCTTTACATACTATTATGAATAGGTTGTTAACTACTAATATGATTACTTTACCTCCTATTCAACCTCTTTTACCTGCTATGATTACATCTAAATCTTTTGATCAAAATGCTTTTTGTCAATATCATTGTCAAAATGGTCATGATACTGAGAAGTGTTATTCTATAAAAATAAGGTTCAAGACTTAATTGACTCTAATGCCTTATTCATTGATAATCTTGATGGTAGTGGGCACAAATCTGTCTCTCCTCCTAATCAAAACCTTCAAATCTATATGAATCCTTTACCTACGCATGATGATAATACCATTTCTCAACCATCTACTATAGAAATTGTGTATGATTCAAAGATGGATTATCTCAATCATGTTGTTAATCAAGTGGAGCATGTTGGTCAAACTGTATCTCCACCTCAACCTCCACCTCAACCTCAAATTCAACATCAAGTTCAATCTCAATCTCGACCAAAACCTAAACCTAAATTGAAAACTCAACCTAAAACTCGACAACAATCTAAGAATAAAAGACCTCAGGAACTTTTGATTAACTTTGATGGCTCTGAGACTATTAAGGCTCCTGATGGTCCCCTTTACATTTATGCTAGGATTTCTCAGAAACCTACTCGTGGTTGTCTTGTTGATCCTACATCCTTAGTCAATGTTATTACTAAAGAAAATATTTTTATGAAAATTTTACAACATGATTCTTATGATACATTGGATGTATGGATTCAAACTTGCAATGGTTTTCTTTATCCATCATTTGGTTCTATTACTTTACCAGTTGAACTCTGTGGAAAAATTGTGAGCACTACCTTTGTTGTGGTTCCTACTTCTAATCAATTTCAAGTTAAGCTAGGTTTTCCTTGGTTGAATGCCATGCATGCTGTTGCTTCACCTATCCATAAGTGTCTTAAAATTTTTCATGATGAAGAAGTGAAGATGGTTAATCATAGTTTATATCAACCTTGTAGGCCTAGAGATTGTGTTGCTCTTGATTTCTTTTGGCCTTCATTACCTAATTCATGTCCTCCTTGACCTGATAATCTTTTCCATTCATATCAAGCTTATAAACATCACAAGATTCTTGAATTAAGCATACCTCCTATGGATCTTAATCGTGGTCTTTTTCCTACACCTTCTATATCTCCTTTAACTAAGACTTCTAGTTCTGTTAATCAAGTTCCTTCTATCACTCTTCCTAAAGAACCTATTAAAGATCATGTGATTGTTCCTCCCATTGTTGATAATCCTATTGATCTTCCTAAAGAGCCTGTGAATGATCCTATGATTGCTCCTCCTTGTTATTAACCTATTTAAAATAAATCAAAATGTAATCGATTTTCTAATGAACATCGTAAAAAGCATCGTGCTCATGCTAAAGCTCGTAATTCTATTCTTCAAAGATCTCTATCTTCTTCGGATAAATCTATGCATGATGTGTTAGAAGAAGTTAATGATAAATTTATACTCTTGATGATACTAATGATGTTAATGATGAATATGAGACTATTGACATTGACATTGATTTACCTAATATGCTTTCATCGCAATTAACGATTACACCTAGTGTCAAACATTGTGATTCTCAAGAGGATCCTTGTTTGGAACTGGCTATCATTCCTACTATGTTGGATATAGTCCCTCTTGCAAGTTACCCACCTTCCGTAAATGATATACAATGACATGGGGAGAGTAGGTGGCATGCTTGATTGGCTTGTCCTTCATGGTAGCTTTGTTGTGTGTTTACCTGATGTACTGTGCTTCTCTTGTAATGTGTTTGCTAAATTTTGTTAGATTCTTTTATATGATCCTTGTTACTCTGTTGGTACAAGGTGATAAAGGAATCAAAACTATTGTTCAAATTCGTCTACATGTATCTCTATTCTTCTATGCATTGTTCAATGTTATGTTGTAATTGTGCTATTGTTCGTAAATGTTTCCTTGTGTAATTTGCTTGGATTTGAGATCTGGCAGCACTATTTCTTTTTGGTCACCATGTAATGGTCTGAAAAGACTCTCCTTCATATATCTTATGTGATCTTTCCTCCTTTTTTTATCGTAGTTCTACTTTCTTTGGGGAATGATTTCAATTCATTTGCAATAATATCATATATATATTATCTTATGATCATACTGATCCCATAGTAGGTAGATCCCTTCTGTGTTCTTTGTATGTTTATGTGATATTTCCCTTGATTTGTCTTCATCTGGGGGCATCTCAATGTGGAAACGTAATCATTGGAGTTGTTTATGTTTTCATTAAAGCCATTGCTCCTGTTAAAGTGTCAGCAATGACTTTAATGTGGGGGCATATGCTCTGCTCACCTATTGCACACACACACTTTTTGATATGCACATATTTTTCAAAATACCTTTTCTCCCTTTTTGGATCAGTAACTAATCCTTAAAGCATGGATTTATATTTTAGGATCTCTTGATCCCTCCAGTTTCAAGTATATGTATATTTTGATCCCTTAAGGTCAGAGGTGTCCTTAAGACTAGATCTCTTTTATTTTTGGTTTTAGTTGTATGGAATAGAATATTTTGAAGGGTAAATCCTTGATGGGTTGACTAGTGAGTAGCCACATTCACTAGGCGGTTCAATTCCATCTTTCTAGTTGCATCATTTCCTTGTGTGGTTCACAATGGGACATAAGTTCTCATTGGGCGAGGTAGTCACACCCTTTATTTTCTCTCTCTTGAGATGTCTCTCTTATTATGATCTTGGAGTCAATGAAGACTTGAGTCTCTAGGGGCTTAAGGTTTCTCTTTGTCTCTTGCATTATGATAAGATTATTCTTTTCATTCTGATCTCCTTTACCAAGAGTTTGCATCAAGTCCATACTCTTGCTAAAGTGGGGGCTTAATTTATCATCTTAAAATGGAAGCACTTCCATGATAAGAGCATTTAGCTCTCTGAGTAAGTGGTTTGGGGTCATGTTAAGTGCCTTGATTAGGTCTTTGCATGTATCTAGCTTTTCCCCATGTTCTACTTCCTTGTGCACTCATTTTCCACTTCATATCTACATTTCCTAGCAATCTGGGCTAGGGTCTTGAGGTTTTTGACCTCAAGGTCAAAGTTGACCTTGAGGGTCAAAGTTGAACTCAACCTTGACCTAGGTCAGGGTTAATCTTGACCCTAACCAAGGGCAGAGTTGACCTTGTCCCTGACCCCCAATCCAGATTTTAAATTCCCATGATTTCCAGGTGTCAGGTTTCAGGGATGTTTGTTTTCCCGCCTCTGGGTTAGCCATTTCAGGTTTCAGAATGGTAAATCCTTAAATTTCATTTAATCTAGGTATATTTCTAAAGGTTAGGACCTAATTGGGATTTAATTTTCCAAGGTGGCCCCTCTAGAAGATTGTGCCCTAGTTCACTATAAAAGGAGGCCTTCCTCTCTCATTTTCACATCCATTTTTTCATATCTCATCTTCAAGAAATTTCATGAAAAAACTCTCAAGTGCAAGAAAGTGAATTCAAGCATTCAAGAAAGCCTTCAAGAATTCAAGTGTTCAATCATTCATCCATCAAGGAGATCCATTGTTAGCCATTGAAGGATTTAATCTCTTTGGAGCCCCCTGGAAGATCCATTCTTCTACATTCATCCAAGCCTCCACATATGCAAAGATCTATTCAAGATTGGTGGTGAAGATCAAATGTCATTGATTTGAGACATCCTACATTCATTCTACATCCATTGAAGCATTCCTACTTGTGGATTTGAGGGTTTGAATCCTCTACAAGGACTTCAACATAAGCGAGGTGAATTGTTTCATTTACTTTGTTTATGCATACTACATTTCAATTCAATTTCAAGGTTAATTCCTAAATTGGGGTTTGACCAAGGCAAACCTCCCATACAAACAAAAACCTCCTTTTTCTTGTAGGTAGAGGTGCAGAATTTTGGATCCGAGATCGGATTTGGATACCCTTTTCAATGAACTTCTAAGATCTGTGAACAAAGTCAGAATCAACCTTCAAATAAAGAATGTAGCCTTTGACCTTTTATGAGGGTCAAAGACTACCTGCCGTCAAAAAGACAAAAGATTTCTGGGTTTTCTTTGTCTCAGCATTTCTAGTCTCAAATAGGTTGCAGAATTGCCTGAAAGTACACACAGACATCAAAAATTGGCATTTTCTAGATTTGTCCTATTTTGAGGTTAGTACTTGCATTTCAATTATTTTAGATTTCAAGCATAATCCTCCATAGGGAAATATAGGATTTTTCTATCTCTTTCATATTCTCCATAGATTGATTTGATTGTGCATTAACCTTTTGGTTGATTGAATTGGATCTCTCCTTTGGGAATTTGGATTTAGGAGTGGATCTCATATTTCCCCCATACATTACATTGAATAGGTGTGATTCCATTTTAACACTATTTAGTCTTAATGAGTCATAATTGGTCCTAATTAGTCCTAATGAGTCATAACTGGTCCTAATTAGTCCTAATTGGGTCTAATTGTCCTAATTGAGTCTAATTGGTCCTAATTAGTCTAATTGTTCCTAATTGAGTCTAATTGATTGTAATTGGTCCCAATTGAGTCTAATTGGTCCTAATTGGTTCTAATTGAGTCTAATTGAGTCTAATTGGTCCTAATTGGTCCTAATTGGTTCTAATTGAGTCTAATTGGGTCTAATTAGTCCTAATGAGTCATAATTGGTCCTAATTGGTTCTAATAGGTCATATTAGGTCCTAATTGGTTCTACTTGAGTCTAATTGGTTCTAATTGAGTCAAATTAGGTCCTAATAGGTCCTAATTAGTCCTAATAAGTCCTAATTGAGTCTAACTGGGTTCTAATAGGTCATATTAGGTCCTACTTGGTCCTAACTGAGTCTAATTGGGTCTAATTAGGTCTAATTGAGTCTAATTAATCCTAATTGATCCACATTGGTCCTAATGAGTCATAATTGGTTCTAATTAGTCCTAATGAGTCATAATTGGTCCTAATTAGTCCTAATTTGGTCTAATTAGTCCTAATTGAGTCTAATTGGTCCTAATTAGTCTAATTGTTCCTAATTGAGTCTAATTGGGTTCTAATAGGTCCTAATTGAGTCTAATTGATCCTAATTGGTCCTAATTGAGTCTAATTGGTCCTAATTGGTTCTAATTGAGTCTAATTGAGTCTAATTGGTCCTAATTGGTCCTAATTGATTCTAATTGAGTTTAATTGAGTCTAATTGGGTCTAATTTAGTCTAATTGGGTCTAATTAGTCCTAATGAGTTATAATTGGTCCTAATTAGTCCTAATTGATTCTAATAGGTCATATTAGGTCCTAATTGGTTCTACTTGAGTCTAATTGGTTCTAATTGAGTCGAATTAGGTCCTAATAGGTCCTATTTACTCCTAATAGGTCATAATAGGTCCTATTAGGTAGATAATGGGATCTAATTGAGTCTAATTGGATCTAATTGAGTCTATTTGGTCCTAATTGAGTCTAATTAGGTGATAATTTATTCTAATTGAGTGTAATTGGGTTTTAATAGGTCATATTAGGTCCTAATTGGATGTAATAGGTCCTAATTGACCTTCTAATAGGTCATATTAGGTCCTAATTAGATCTAATTGGTTCTAATTGACTATAATTAGGTCCTAATTGGTTAGATAATTGAGTCTAATTAGGTTGTAATTGGTTCTAATAGGTCATATTGAGTGTAATTAGGTCCTAATTGGTTCTAATTGAGTCTAATTAGGTCCTAATTGGTCCTAATTGAGTCTACTTGAGTGTAATTCTAGGTCCTAATTAGTTCTAATTGAGTCTAATTAGGTCCTAATTAGTTCTAATAGATCATATGAGGTCCTAATAGGATCTAATTGGTTCTAATTGAGTGTAATTAGGTCCTAATTGATTTTTATTGAGTCTAATTAGGTCCTAATTCATTCTAATTCATTATAATTGAGTCTAATAGGATCTAATTGAGTCTAATTAGAACTATTTGGTTCTAATTGAATCTAATTAGGTCCTAATTGGTTCTAATTGAGTCTAATTAGGTCATAGTTGGTCCTAATAGGTCATATTGGTCCTAATTAGTCGTAATTGGTTCTAATTGGTTCTAATTAGTTCTAATTGGTCCTAATTGGTCATAATTAGTTCTAATTGGATCTAATTGGATCCTATTGGTCATAATAGGTCATATTGGTCCTAATTAGTGCTAATTTATTCTAATTGAGTCTAATTGGGTTTTAATAGGTCATATTAGGTCCTAATTGGATCTAATAGGTCCAAATTATTTCTAATCACATCTAATTGAGTCTAATTGGATGTAATTGGTTCTAATTGAGTCTAATTATGTCTTAATTGGTTCTAATAGGTCATATTAGGTCCCAATTAGTTCTAATTGAGTCTAATTAGGTGCTAATTGGTTCTAATTGATTCTAATTGGGTGGACTAATAGGTCCTATTAGTTCTAATTAGTCCTAATAGGTCCTAATAGGTCATGTTGTTAGGAATGAATGCTAAAGTGTTTAGCAGCCATTCTATAGCAGTTGTTGTTGCATTCATGACTATGATTGTCATTGATGTCAACACAGTGATTTACTGAAGACTTGTCGAGAAGCAGATTGAGTTTGGATTAGCACACGTGGGTTATTGTAGTTGGAGCTATGCGACATTGAGGATATACTCTTTGATATGCCATATGTCTATCGTTAAGAGTGCAGATAGTAATTCATTGATTCATGGAAGTTATGATCATTTTGGTGGAAGCAGTATTCAGGCAGTGTTCCTGAGTAGCGGTTTGTGGAAATCAGATGATATCTCCTAATCAGGATGGAATCTAGTTTTGCATAGTTAAAGGGAAGTTGAAGACACATTGATAGTGAAATGGATAAAAGAACATACTTCGAGATCACATGAGTGAAGATTTATTGTATTTGGAAGTTGAAAATTTTATGTAATTTTGGTGTAGCGTGTGGAAACTTTTATTTTGTAATTGTATGCCGACTCATTTGTAATTATTTGAGTGTGGCATAAAGGAAGGAATGTATTTCTTTATTGATGTATAATTTTAATGTAGTAGCATGATTTTGTGATGTGAAAGTGTGTAATTATGATATAGTAGCAGCGGTTGTGATGCTATATGCATGAAGTGAAGAAAAGAGCTAAGTATGAAAGCAAATTTGTGAAGGAAGACATGCGAAGTACAAAGATTTGAAATTGAGATCTGATGTAACAGTGAGTGTGGTTTGGCATAGTCAGAGAAGAGGTAACATATTATTCTATTGATTAATGCAAAGATTATTTGGACAGTGTGTTCAGTGATCTTACCTTGAAGCTGTTTGGGCAGTGGGTCATTCTATCTTCTATAACTCTTAACTGGGTTAGAATCTTTTAACAGGGATTCAAAATCTCCTAACAGAGATTCATATGCACTGAATGTATTTCATAAGACTCCTAAAAGTGTGCATCCTCTCACAAAGAATATTCATATTAGTGCATCTTTTGTGGGCATCATTCCCACTGGGGTTTACTCTTTGATCAAGAGGTTCCCTAGTCAACATATCTTGTGTCATTGTGTTATTGTGTATAAATATCTTTCTATGGTTGGTAATTATATTGCTTATATGGTTTAATGTTGTTGAAGATGATAAAAGTTATAATTATCTGATAATTGATTCACCCCCCCCCCTCTCAGTTATCTTGGTGCACTTTACTTTCTAACAATTGGTATTAGAGCAGCAGGTCCTTGAAAGAGAAGTTTAACAGCTTAAGGAGATCCATGGTGAATTTTAGGAAAGAAAGGCCTAAGTTTGATGGAGTAAAATTTGACAGCTAGAAGGAAAAGATGAAGACACACTTATTATGTTTAGGACCAGGTTATTGGTTGATTACAAAGAATAATAAGACTATCATTGAATAGGACAATCTTGAAACATGTACTGCGGAAGAGAGAGATCTATTCATGTGTAACATACTTGCATGAGAAGCACTTTTGATAGCACTACCGGGAAATGAGTATAGTCAGGTAAAATATTTGAAAAAATCTCATGAAATTTGGAATGCTTTACACTCTACTTTTGAAGGTGATGAACATGCAAAAAGAGTTAGATTATATAATTGGATATGTGCATTTGAAGATATAAGAATGTTGGAAGATGAATTTATTAGAAGTTATATTGGTAGAATGTCAAAGATCATTTCAGGTATAAAATCTTGTAGAGGAACAAAGAGAGAGAATGAGGTGATATGGAAAATTCTAAGGACATTGACTTTTGTATTTAAGCAGACAACACAAATGATTGAACAAGTGATACCTTGTACAACAAAATTTACAAGAGCAACCCTACTTGGAAGATTGGAAGCAATAGAAATGAACCTAAGATTATCAGGAGACTTACCTAGAATGGAGTCAGCATTCAGTGCTCTTAGTGTTCACCCTACTTTGTCAAGAAGCATCAGTGTGAGCGGAGATTATGTTGGTAGCAGTAGATCTAGAAATGAAGAAGACAAGAAGATTGAAGAAGGTATTGCCTTGCTTGTGAAAAGAGAACCAGATGGTAAGAAATTTTTTAAATGTTGGACTTGTCAAGAATATGGTCATTTTGCATTTAAATTTCCTAAGAGAGTTAAAAAGTACAAAACAATTTCAAATCTAGAAGATCTAAGGAATGTTATTATGCTAATGATGAAGATCTTGAAGCTAGTAAAGAAAGAACCTTAAGTGAAAGTGATACTGAGAATAATGATGACATAGGATTTGTAGCAATTAAAGAAGAAGATCTTGAATCTAATGTTAAGGAAGAAAAAGCCTTAGTTTCTCAAGTTGAAAAGAAAGTTGATTGGATTATAGATAGTGTTTGTTCACATCATATGACTAGAGACATGAAAAATTTCATGAAGTTGAATGAATATGATGGTGGAGTAGTTAGAGTTGGAAACAATGCACCTTGTTTGATTAAAGGTATAGGATATATTACTCTTGATGGAAAGACTAATACTGATGATGTTTATTTTGTGGATGGATTGAAATAGAATCTTTTGAGTGTTGGACAGTTAGTTGATAAGGGATATCAAGTTTGGTTTACTAAGAAAACTCGTGTGATAAAGGATAAAGATGGAAATCTGATTGGAACTAGATCTAGAACCAGAGGTAATGTATTTCAGTTGAATCCTACTGAGATGACATGCTTGATTATTAAAATTGATGACAGTTGGTTGTGGCATAGAAGGTTTTTTCATATAAACTTTGATAACATTGTGAAAGTAAGTACTACACTTGCAATAAGACATTTAACTAGAATTATGAAGCCTACTAACATGATTTGCAAAGAATGTGTAATGGCTAAACAAAAGAGGAGTTCCTTTCCTAGTAAGAAGTTTACATCTAAAAAGAAGCTAGAGATTGTTCATACAGATTTGAGTGGTCCTACCAGGACTAGAGGATTCTATGGAGAAAGGTACTTTATGATTCTTGTTGATGACTTTACAAGAATGATGTAGATTGCATTTCTTAAAGAAAAATCTGAAGCATTTTATAAGTTTAAGATTGTTAAGAATAAAGTTGAGAATGAATCTGGAATGAAGATTAAATGTTTAAGATCTGACAAAGGTGGAGAATTTACTTCTAGAGAGTTTAACAACTTTTGTGAAGAAAATTGCATTAAAAGACAGTATTCAGCCCCTAGAACACCTGAACAAAATGGCATTGCAGAAAGACGAAATAGATCAGTGACTGAAGTAGCAAGAGCTATGTTGTTTGGAAATAATTTGGAAAAGATATTCTGGAGAGAAGCAGTGAACACAACAGTGTATACAGTGAATAGAGTACAAATCAGAACAGACACAGACAAGACACCTTATGAATTATGGTTTGGACATGCACCCTTAGTTAAGTATTTTAGAATTTTTGGAAGAAAATGCTATATAAAGAGAGATGTTGATATAGGAAAGTTTGATCCTAGAAGTGATGAAGGTATATTTCTTGGATATTCTTTGAAAAGAAAAGCATATAGATGTTTCAATAAAACAACTAAGACTATTGTTGAAAGCGCAAATTTTAAAGTTGATGAAAAGTTCAAAATTTAGGAAAGAATGCTTGATTATGAATATGATGAAGAAACTCATCCTAAGCCTAATACCAGAACTACTGAATTGTTTTATGAAACTGACAGTGATTTGTTGAATAAAAGCCACAATGAAGTTATTGAAGAACCTACATCTGAAGAGAGATCTGAGACAGTGACACTTAGCAAGAGTTTGTTAAAGAATCATCCTTTTGAATAGATTATTGGGAGCATCAAAAGAGGAGTTCTTACTTGAAATAAGGCACAAGAATAGCTATGTTTGATTTCTCAAACTGAACCTAAAACTAATAATGAAGCTTGTGAAGAAGAAAGTTGGACAAATTCTATGAAAGAAGAACTAGATCAGATTGAAAAGAACAAGACATGGGAATTGGTCCCTAGACCGAAAGACAAGAATGTTATTGGAACTAAATGGGTATTCAAAAACAAGATGAATGAACAAGGAGAAGTAGTGAGAAACAAAGCAAGATTGGTATGTAAGGGTTACTCACAACAAGAAGGAATTGACTATGAAGAAACTTTTGCACCTGTTGCAAGAATTGAAGCAGTAAGAATGTTTTTGGCATATGCAGCTAACAAGAAATTCAAAGTGTATTAGATGGATGTGAAGTCAACATTTCTAAATGGAGAACTGGAAGAAGAAGTCTACATTGAGCAGCCTAAAGGTTTTCTTTTAACTCAAGAAGGAGACATGGTATGTAAATTGAAGAAAGCTTTTATATGGACTTAAACAAGCACCTAGAACTTGGTATGCAAGACCGGATAAGTATTCGTTAAAGTTGGGATTTATAAAAGGTACAGTTGATAGCAATCTGTACACAAAAGAAATTGAAAATGGTTTTTTAGTTATAGTTATTTTTGTTGATGACATTATCTTTGGAGGAGAAGATGAAGTTAGTGACAAATTTGCTAATGAAATGAAGACTGAATTTGAAATGAGTATGATTGGTGAAATGAAATATTTTTTGGAATTATAGATAACACAAAAAAATGATGGTATCTTTGTAAGTTAGACAAACTACTTGAATGACTTGTTGAAAAGATTTGGAATGGAGGATTGTAAACTAGTTGGAACACCTACGGTGACTGGACATAAGTTATCTAGCACAGATGAGACTCCTGTAGTAGAACAAAAGAAATATAGATATATGATTGGAGGATTGTAGTTTTTGACTCTTACAAGACTTGATATAGCACACTCAATTGGAATTGCATCAAGATTTCAAGCTAAACCTAGAGAATTACATTATGCAGTAGTAAAGAGGATACTGAGATATTTAAGAGGCACAATGGACTATGGATTATGGTATGAAAATTATGATGATTTTACCCTATGTGCATATACAGATGCCAATTGGGGAGGCAGTGTTGATGATAAGAAAATCACCAGTTGAGGAGCATTTTTCCTTGGAGGAAGATTAGTTTCTTGGCTAAGCAAGAAGTAGAATTGTATCTCACAAAGCACATCAGAAGCATAATATGTAGCAGTAGCAAACAATTGTAACCAGATAATTTGGATGAAGTAGATGCTAAAGGATATTGGAATAAAATTTGTTGAACCTGTTGTTATATATTGTGATAACACCAGTACAGTTAGTATGTCTAAAAATTTTGTATTACATTCTAAGACAAAGCATATAGAGATTAAGTATCATGTTGTAAGAGAGAAAGTTGCTGAAAAAGAAGTCAAACTTGAGTACATAAGTACAAAGGAGCAGATAACAGATATATTCACAAAGCCTTTGCCTAAGGATACATTTGAGTATCTGAGAGGTATGCTTGGGGTTATGCCCCAACCTACTTTTGAGAAGTGATGCAATTGGTTGCATCCGTCCAATGGTATATAAGCCTTATCTTTTTTCTAGACTAGATGTTGGTACTTCTTTTATGGGGGAGTATATGTATCTGAGCTGAGTCATGAGGACTCTAGTAAATGTATTTTTTGAAAAAGTGTCTTTTGACATTGAGTTGTTGTTGACTTAGTGATGGAATTTCTATCATTGATGTCATTGGGGGAGAAGTATGCATGAAAAACAATATGAGACATTTGTTGGAGAGAATTGAACAGGATAACGAAGCAAGATTTGATTGATGAAGAGGATTTGAAGAAGCAGTGTTGTAGGATTGGACTTTCAGAACATTGGATGTTTTTCATCTATGTTGCCATCAATGCCAATGGGGGAGATTGATAGGAATGAATGCTAAAGTGTTTGGCAGCCATTCTGTAGCAATTGTTTTTTCATTCATGACTATGATTGTCATTGATGTCAACACAGTGATTTACCGAAGACTTGTAGAGAAGTAGACAGAGTTTGGATTAGCGCACATGGGCTATTGTAGTTGGAGCTATGCAACATTAAGGATATACTATTTGATATGTCATATGTCTATGGTTAAGAGTAAAAATAGTAATTCATTGATTCATGGAAGTTATGCTCATTTTGGTGGAAGTAGTGTTCAGGTAGTGTTCCTAAGTAGCGGTTTGTGGAAATCAAATGATATCTCCTAATCGGGATGGAATCTACTTTTGCACAGTTAAAGGGAAGTTGAAGACACATTGATAGTGACATGAATGATAGCATAGACTTCGAGGTCACATGAGTGAAGATTTATTGTATTTGGAAGCTGACAGTTTTATGTAATTTTAGTGTAGCATGTGGAAACTTTTATTTTGTAATTGTATGCCGACTCATTTGTAATTATTTGAGTGTGGTATCAAAGAAGGAATGTATTTCCTTATTGATGTGTAATTTTAATGTAGTAGCATGATATTGTGATGTGAAAGTGTGTAATTATGATATGGTAGTAGCGGTTGTGATGCTATATGCATGAAGTGAAGAAAAGAGCTAAGTATGAAAGCGAATTTGTGAAGGAAGACATGTGAAGTACAGAGATCTAAAATTGAGATATGATGTAATAGTGAGTGTGGTTTGGCATAGTCAGAGAAGAGGTAACATATTATTTTGTTGAGTAATGCAAAGATTATTTGGACAATGTGTTCAGTGATCTTACCCTCAAGCTGTTTGGGCAGTGGGTCCTTTTGTCTTCTATAACTCTTAACCGGGTTAGAATCTTTTAATAGGGATTCAAAATCTCCTAACAAGGATTCATATGTACTGAATTTATTTCATAAGACTCCTAACAGAGTCCATCCTCTCACAAGGAATATTCATATTAGTGCATCTTTTGTGGGCATCATTCCCACCGGAGTTTACTCTTTGATCAAGAGGTTCCCTAGTCAACATATCTTGTGTCATTGTGTTATTGTGTATAAATATCTTTCTATGGTTGGTAATTATATTGCTTATATGGTTTAATGTTGTTGAAGATGATAAAAGTTATAATTATCTGATAATTGATTCACCCCCCCCCCCTCTCAGTTATCTTGGTGGACTTTACTTTCTAACAATTGGTATTAGAGCAGCAGGTCCTTGAAAGAGAAGTTTAACAGCTTAAGGAGATCCATGGTGAATTTTAGGAAAGAAAGGCCTAAGTTTGATGGAGTAAATTTTGACAGCTGGAAGGAAAAGATGAAGACACACCTATTATGTTTAGGACTAGGTTATTGGTTGATTACAAAGAATAATAAGACTATCATTGAACAGGACAATCTTGAAACATGTACTGTGGAAGAGAGAGATCTATTCATGTGTAACATACTTGCACGAGAATGATAATCTTTCTATGACTATCTTTCTATGGTTGGTAATTATATTTCTTATATGGTTTAATGTTGTTGAAGATGATAAAAGTTATAATTATCTGATAACTAATTCACCCCCCTCCTCTCAGTTATGTCGGTGGACTTTACTTTCTAACACCTATTAGGTCCTAATTGGTTCTAATTGAGTCTAATTGGTTCTAATTGGTTCTAATTAGTCCTAATTGGTTCTAATTAGTTCTAATTAGTTTTAATTGGTTCTAATTGGTTCTAATTACTTCTAATTAGTCTTAATTGGTTCTAATTAGTTCTAATTAGTCCTAATTGGTCCTAATCGATTCTAATTAGTCAGGTAATTGGTTCTATTTGGTTCTAATTAGTTCTAATTGAGTCTAATTGGTCCTAATTGAGTCTAAATAGGTTCTAATAGGTTCTAATTAGTTCTAATTAGGTGCTAATATATTGTAATTGAGTCTAATTGGGTTCTAATAGGTTGTATTAGGTTCTAATTGGTTCTAATTAAGTCTAATTAGGTGCTAATTGGTTCTAATTGATTCTAATTGGGTGGACTAATAGGTCATATTAGTCCTAATTAGTCCTAATAGGTCATAATAGGTCCTAATTAGTCCTAATAGGTCCTAATAGGTCCTAATTAGTCCTAATAGGTCTTAATAGGTCCTAATTAGTCCTAATAAGTCCTAATAGGTCCAATTAGGTCCTAATAAGTCCTAATAGGTCCTATTAGGTCCTATTAGGTACTATTAGGTCCTAATAGGTCCTATTAGTTCCTAATAGGTGTTAATAAGTCCTATTAGGTCCTAATATGTCCTAATATGTCCTATTAGGTCCTAATTAGTCCTAATAGGTCCTAATTAGTCCAAATAGGTCTACAATTAGGTCTAGTTAAGTCTAATAGGTACAATATCACATTTACATGAATATTAAGACAAGTCTTAAACCTCAACTTAAAATATCTAGAGAGAAACATCTTAAACATACCTTGTTTCCAATGATGATATCTTTTTCATGATTCTTCACATAGTCTTTGTTCAGTCTCTTCTGAATAATGTCATGTACTTTTGTTTAGCCTTCTCTTTTTATTTCCCATCATAATTTAGAAAATTACTCCATGCCAAAATGTCTTCCTTCTCCTAAATGCAAATTATTTTATAGCTTTCGAATATATGAAATGAAAAAAATATACATTTATTTATACCTAATCCTTATTAACCAGAAATGACACCAAAAAGGCCAACATGGGTTTTTATCAAAAGTCAAAGTTAACTTTCGATAGAAACTAACTGAATTTCTATCGAAAGTAGTTTAGTAATGACTAAAAATTTCATTTTTTGGGAAATTACTTTCAATCAAAAGTTAAAATTTTTGATCGAAAGTGCCTGGTTTAGGCCATAGTTGCAAGTTTTGAAGAAATTCTGAGAATTTCATGGCTTCAGGCCTCAAGCACGTTCATCAAATGGAAGAATAAGAAGTCCTTTTGCATACAAGTACTCGAAACTAGCTTTCTAACAATTATATATTTGACTATTTTTTAATTTATTATGTGTATGGTTTTTGACGTTAAACAAATGTAGGTGTTTTATCAAATATAAACCTCTGAGTTTGACATTCAATGAAAAATAGTTAAAAAGGGATTTTAAAAAAAAAAAATAATAGTGCCCTTCGTATTTGAGTCTACTTTCTATAAAAAAAATAAAATTGAAATTCGATAAATACACTATTAGTTATAAGCTATGTAGTCAAGGTATGTCAAAATTATGGTTAAGTCAACTTCAACTGTTAATAAAATATGCAATAATAGTGATAATGTTGTCAAACCAATTGCATGCCCTCCATATGGATGTTACAAAATGAAATTCAAAAGAACCGCATTCATATCTATGTTACAAAAAAAGTTATGCTCTATGAAAACACTGTTACTATTTGAAAATGATGTTTTCAGCACCATACCAGTTTTCGTGGGAGAAAGAAAAAAGTATACAAATAAATTATATATATATATATATATATATATATATATATATATATATATATATATATATATATATATATATATATATATATATATATATATATATATATATATATATATATATATATATATATATACATATATATATATATATATATAGAATCTAGATAGAAAATCCTAAAAGACTCTAATTTACTTCATCCTCTAATTTTGAATGGTTTAATGACAATATGCTTCCGAATCTGAAAGTTTTTCTCAAAATGTAGAGTTCAGTGTCCGTTCAGGCAAAAAAGTGCAACCCACTATTGTGGGTTCACCCCAGTTTGAACACGAATGCATGAAAAATGTCTTCACGTGAAATCTTCTGCAGTCTCTATTTTATCTGGCATAGTTCAACAGTGAAACTCATGTCTCTTAAATAGACGTGTAAACCATTTTCATATCAGCCATTAGATTTTGCCTCTTAATCTTCTTCGTCCATTTTTCCACTTCAAACTTCCTCGACAGATGTGTCAATAACACATTTCTTTCTCTTCCCTCAGATCATCTCCGAATTTTGTTAGCCAAGGATCTTATAAAAAACTTCATATGTTACCTCAGAATCATAAGAAATCTCTAGCTCATCGATCTTACTTGGCTATTATAACATTTAATGTTTTCATCCATACTTGATTAATACTAAATGCATCAGTGATAACTAACTCAGTTATTACTGTCACTTGGTTTACACAAGACTGACTTGGTAAATTCAGAAATCTTCAACTACCGACCACATTAACTTGCTCAATTCTGATCTCTTCTTCATAATAGAATAATGTAACATGCTCAAGTCAAAAATATAATGCCATAGACTCATCAATAAGTTACTCAATGTATACCTTATCCTTATCTATCATATCCATCTTTTCCTTATGTAGATGTATCATTTTTTCATCATTTCTTCCTTCTAAAGATGTTCAGATGTTTGTAACTATCATGATAAGTATAGTCAAAACTAGTTGACATCAATGATAATATATTGACTAATTTAATCATCTTACATATCACTTTAATAGCTCGGTGATCTCTAATCACTATTTCTTTAGTTCATCAAGATATTCAATCAGTTGTAGGTCATCAATCTCTCCCTTTGGCATTGATGGAAACACAAACAATATGAAATATGCCATACCATACCAAAAAATAGTTCTACAACTATACAAATAAATGTTGTAGCTCAGTAAGCTCTCCCTAGCTTGATATTTAATATGTTTAATCACTACAAGCAATATTCCATGCAGACTCTCCCTGCAGATTTGATCTTTTTTAGTTCTTTGATTCTTTCTCTCTTTTTTTTTTCTCATCAATAGATATTTCATATAAATCTCTCTGCCTTTGACAACAATTCAAAAAGAAAATAAATAGCTCTTTGGCAGCCAAGTTGTTCTCTATTGTTCGGTCCAAATAAAGTACCTTCATGTACTGATATACAATTCTTCATTCTAGCTTCTATAATCTTTCACATCCTTAGGAATCTTAAAGTGTGAGCTGTGTGCATCAACATGAATGATTTTTTGATAAAGTATAGGTTGATGCAACCTCCTGATCACCTTAGTAACCAATAGATAGGGGACAAACCCCTAGTCTAGTGTTGAAGTACTCAAAAGTGTCCTTTGGTAAGGGCTTGGTAAATATGTCAGCAAGTTGCTATTTAGACTTCACAAATTCTATTTTCACTTTCTTTTCTTGTACTTTTCCCCTCAAATAGTGATACTTAATAAATATGTGCTTTTTTTTCAATGCATCACTAGATTCTTGGAAATGTTTATAGCACTACTGTTGTCACAATATATAATCATTAGATCAGTGATCACCTCATTCATTCCTTCCAACACGTGGTTTATCCAAGCAATATTTGAACAATTAGCAACAACATCAACATACTCTACTTCAGCAGTAGACTGAGAAATACATGCGTGTTTCTTACTTATCCATGTCACAAGCCTTTCTCCCCAAAATAATGCTCCACCGATTGTAATCTTCTGATCATTAATGTTTCCAGCTCAATCTGCATCAGTGTAAACTCATAGTTCAAATTTTTCTTCCTTTGTGTACCATAAACCATAATCTTTAGTTTTCTTCAAATATCTCAGAATGTTTTTAACAAAAACCATATGTGAATCCTTAGGATTAGGAAAAAATCTTGCTACAATCCGAACTGCATATATCAGGCCTACTGTGTACCACATACACCAGTTTTCCAATCATTGATCTATATGGTGTCTAATTTACCTTGGTTGATTCATCATATTTTTTCAACTTACGTCTTGTCACCATTAGTGTACCTAAAGGTTTTGAATCTTCCATGCCAAAAGTCTTTAACACTTCCTTGATGTATTTTGATTGAGTTATGAAAATCCCATCATTTTGTTGTATAATATGCAAACCTAGAAAGAATTTAATCTCTCCAAACATTGACATTTCAAAATCTTTTCTCATTTCATTAGCAAAAAGTTTGCAAATTATATCATGTCCTCCAAAGGTTATATCATCAGCAAAAATTTCAGCAATTAAAATATTGTCATCAGATTCTCCTTTCATGTACAAATTACTATTTTCACTTGTCCTTGCAAAGCCAATAGTAATAAGATAAGCATGTAATATTTCATACCATGCTCTCAGTGCTTGCTTCAGTCCATACAATGCTTTTTGTAGTCTACATACCATGTTCTTCTAATTCAGATCAACAAAACCTTCAGGTTGTTCTATGTAGACCTCCTCCTCAAGAATTCCATTCAAAAATATTGATTTCACATCCATTTGATATACTTTGAATCCCTTATGTGCAACATATGCAACTAATATTCAGACTCCTTTAAGTCTTGCTACTGGTGCAAAAGTTTCACCATAGTCAATTCCTTCTTCTTGTGCATATCCCTTGCATACAAGTCTTGCTTTGTTTCTAATTACTTCACCATTCTCATTTAGCTTGTTTCTAAAAATCCACTTAGTACCAATTACATTTTTATCACTCGGTCTCGGTACCAATGTCCATGTTTTGCTTTTCTTAACCTGTTCAGTTTCTTCATTCATAGCCTTAATCCATTCCTAACTTTCAAGTGTGTCTCTAACATTCTTACGCTCAAATGCACAAACTAAGAATGATTTCTATCTTAACTTACTTTGTGTCATCATGCTAGCTTTCTTTTATCCAATGATTTGGTTATGTGGATGGTGTCTTCTAAAAAATCTCACTAGCACTTGTTCTTTTCTTTGCTCATCATTCATTTTAGGTTCATTTTGTTCCTCGATAGCTTCTTCTTGGTTCTTGGTTTGCATTTACTTATTCTGGGTAGCATTTTCCTATCGCTTAGTAGACTCAGCCTATGGATTGGGTAGATAGTTTGGATGCTCAATATATGTAAACCTACCATAGTCTTCCGGTTCCTTCTTTCTTTCATCATCATTCCTTTTAGCAAACTCATCAAATTTCACATTAGCATTTTCAATCATTTTATTAGTAGCCTTGTTCAAGCATTTGTATTCTTTTCTCTTTGTACAATATACTAAAAAAATATTACTTTATCACCTTTAGAGTCAAATTTACCATTTCTATCATCTTTTAGAGTGTAACATTTCCTTCCAAAAAATTATGAAATAACTTACATTTGGTGTGTAGCCAAACCATAACTCATAAGGTGTCTTATTTGTGTCTTTCTTCAATCAAACTCAATTCAAGGTGTATACAGTAATGCTAACAACTTCTCTCCAGTACATTTGTGCAACATCTTTCTCAATCATCAATGTTCTAGCACAGTCAACTATAGATTGGTTTCTTCTTTCAGCAATACCATTCTAATCTGGTGTCTTCGGTGAATAAACCTATCTTTTAATTCCATTCTCATTATAGAGGTTACTGAATTCATCATAAATAAACTCACCTCCTCTATCAGATCTTAAGAATTTTAAGTATTTCCTAGTTTCCTTTTCAACTTTAGCCTTATACCACTTAAACAATTTGAAGGCTTCAAATTTCTCTTTTAAGAACATAACTATCATCATCCTAGAGTAGTCATCAACAAATAAAATTAAATATTTGTCACCATAATAACTCTGATTTATCATAGGACCACATAAGTCAGTATGTACAACTTCCAAACTACCTTTAGATGAATAGTCTTTTCTTTAAAAACTAGATTTAGTCATCTTTCCTTTCTTATGTTGATTGCACATAACATGATCAGGTTTAGTTAGACTCAGTAAACCTCTAACTCTTCTCTTCTTACTGATCTTAACTAAATTATCAAAGTTCACATGACATAGTCTCTTATGCCACAACCATACATCTTCATTTCTAGCCAACAAACAAGAAGTTTCAGCATTGTCAAGATAGAATAGATTACCTTTGGATTGTCCACCAGTACTAACCGGCTTTACGGTTTCATCATAGATTTTCACATTCTTACTTTCAAATGCAACTCAGTGACCTGAATTATTTAGTTGTGCTACACTCAACATATTATAGTTAAGTCCTTTCACCCAATATGCATTATCACATCTAATCTTATCATTCAACAAGATAGATACTTTTCCTTTCACTTGACAAGGTGTATCATTTCCCATTTTAACTAGTCCTCCATTGTAGTGTTAAAGGTATTCAAATTTATCCTCATCACCACTCATATGATGTGTACAACCACTATCAGTAATCCATGTATCATTCTTGCTAACTTTAGATAGTAGTGTTGTTTCTACATACCTTTCTTCTTTTTTTGAATCATCTTTCATTGCAATAAATACCACTTCAATTTCATCACCAGTGTCGGTGTCGGTGTCCTTATCATCATTTCCAATAAGGTAACATTCCTTCTCACCTTTGTCTTTTTAGTCTCAATTTTTTCTTCTATCATAGTGTCAGTTTCCTCTATTATCTCTTCTGCCAAACTTTCCATCACCAGATCAGTCATTGTCTTTATCTTCTTCTTTCCTATTAGGACATCTAGCAGCAATATGGCCAATCTCTTTATAATTAAAACAAGCTAAAGGTAACTTTACTTTATACCTTTCTTTACCTTTTTGAAGTTTCCTGGCCATAAGTTCTTCAGGCTCATCAAGCTCATCTTCACTGTTACTGCCACTTTCATTCTTTATGTTATGCTTACTACTAGACTTACCAATCATTAGGGATGACATAAAAGAAGACTCAACACTTGGTACAATACTATTATCATAATTATTTAGATCAAAAGTAGTTAGCTTACCAATTAGACTATCAAGTGTAAGATTACTACCAAGTGCAGATCTCATTTCATGAATAGCATAGATTCTAATAGCATAGATAGGTAGAAAGGTTCTCAAAATTTTACTTACAATAGTGTCTTCAAAAATAAAAATTCTAACTCCTCGAATAGTGCATTGACCATCTCTTTGATTTCGTTAGAGTATTGTGTGATGGTCTCACCTTATTTCATCTTCATATCATCAAATCTACCTCTCAGGCTTTCATCTCTGGCTCCCATTACATTTACATCACCACCATAGACTAGTGTAAGCTTGTTCCACATTGCTTTTACTATAGTGCATGCTTTGACATCTTCAAATACTACATCAAATAGAGTGGCAACATTCTCTATCATAGTTATATTGTGTTCATGTATGTCTCTCAACTGATGAACTGTTAAAGGTCCAATAGTCAGTTGTATGTAGCCATGGTCTAGGAGATGTAGAGCAGATTCTCCAATTCCAAATATGTGCAACCTCATTCTACTTTTCCATGTCATGAATTTATCTCTGTTAAATAGCTTAGGAACTTCCCTTTTATACATCTTGTGATCTTTTTATGAAGTCCTTGAAACTTTCCTCCAAACAACCAATATTATCTGATAAAAATTGTTAGATAACTAAGAGGGTGGGTGAATTAGCTAAATCAGTTATCCTACAGTCTCAAAATCTCAAATGTACTTTTTAAACTTATTCAACAAATCAAACAACTTGGTAAGATAAAATAACTATCTTTCTGATCATTTACCGAATACCACTAATTATCCAAAACTTTCTTTATTGATTAATCAAATATGCAACATGTAAAGTATGATAGCAAAACAATCATAACAAATAACACATAACATAATGATTTAATGTGGAAACCCTTTTAAGGGAAAAACCACTTGAGACCGATAACCAAAAAATATTTCACTCTTCTGAAGTGAGCTTGTTTAGGAGCCAACCCTATTAAAGGTTACAATGCACACTATTAGGTGTGACCTGGTTAAAGGATTTATCACTAGCAATTAACTTTTGACCAACATTCACTATGGGGTCAACAAGATAACAATTAGCATTCCTTGAATGTCATATGGAAATACAAAAAGACTGTTAAGTCCACTAGGTTAAGATATTTTTCCATAACAATGGCTAAACTGATACAGAAGTGATCTATTACAAATACAACTCAATTTACAAGTATTCAAATCTATGCTAAGCTCATAAAAACTCTTTTGATCAATAACAAATTCACTTCCTCATATTCTTCAACTTACTTCACTTGGTGTATATATCTCTCTTACGCTCGGTTATGCCTGCAGCTTGGTTCTGTCTATAGCTAGTTTGATCAGGAATGCATGAAAAATATCTTCATGCAAAATCTTTTGCAGTATCTATTTTATTTGACATAGTTCAACAATGAAACTCATGTCTCTTAAATAGACGTGTAAACCATTTTCATATCAGCCATTATATTTTTCCTCTTAATCTTCTTTGTCCATTTTTCCACTTCAAACTTCCTTGACAAATGTGTCAATAACATGTTTCATTCTCTTCCCTTAGATCATCTGTAAATTTTGTCCATCGTGGATCTTATAAAAAACTTCATCTACTACCTTAGAATCATAAGCAATCTCCAACTCATCAATTTCAGTTGGTTATTATAACATTTAATGTTTTCATCCATCCTCAGTTAATACTAAATGTGATGGTGATAACTAACTAGGTTATCGTTATCACTCGATATACACAAGAATGACTCGATGTATACATAAATCTTCAATTACCGACCACATTAACTTGTTCAATTCCAATCTCTTCTTCATAATAGAATAATGTAACATGCTCAAGTCAACAATATAATTTCATAGACTCATCAATAAGTTACCCAATGTATACCTTATCCTTATCTATCATATCCATCTTTTTCTTATATACATGTCTCATTTCTTCACCATTTCTTCCTTTTACAGATGTTCAGATGTTTGTAACTATCATGATAAGTGTAGTAAAAAATAGTTGACATTAATGACAACATATTAACTGATTTAATCATCTTACTAAATAGAGGTAAAATGGATTCACCTCTATTGAAATGTGTGTGTGTATTGTATGGGGGAAATATGAGATTCACTCCTAAATCCAAATTCCTAAATAAGAAATCCAATTTGATCAACCAAAATGGTTAATACATAATCAAATCAATCTAAGGAGAATATGGAAGAGAGAGAGAGAGAATAACCCTATGTTTCCCTATGGTTAAATTGAAGTCTTTAGGATTTTGAAGTAATTGAAATATAAATACTAACCTCAAATTAGGGCAAATCTGGAAAATGCCAATTTCTGATGTCTATGTATACTTTCGGGCAATTCTGCAACTTGTTCCAACTAGAAATGTCAAGACAAAGAAAACCCATAAATCTTTCTCCAAGATGAGCTCATGTTGGGTTTGACCCTCATAAAAGGTCAAATACTAAATTATTTATTTGAAGTTTGGTTCGAATTCTATTCACAGATCTCAGAAGTTTTCTGAAAAGGGTATCCAAATTCGCTCTCAGATTCGAAATCCCACACCTGTACCTACAAGAAAAAGAGGGTTTTGGTTGTTTTTTTGAGGGGTTTTCCTTGGTCAAACTTGGTTTGGAATCAACCTTAATATTGAAATTGAAATAGGAATGCTAGCAAGTAGTAGAAAAGGATCTAACAATGAAGCTATACAATTCAATAGATATCTAATTGTATTTTGAATGTAAATAAGTATATTGATATGAAAGCTTGAACAAAAAAATAAATGTAAATCAAACCTCCATGATTGTATGCTTGGAATTCACCTTGAAGGAATAATGAAATGGATCTTGAAGATGAACAAAGGATCTTGAAGGAAGATCACACCATCATGATGGCTAGATCTAGGGTTTGAATGATGAATCTTGAATGCTTGAACCAAATCCCTTCAATGGCTTGAATGCTTTAATCCTTGATCTTTAATGGAGAACTTGGATGGAGAAGAGAACTTAAATGCTTGAATGGATGATTTTTTGATCACCTTGAGAGCTTGAGAGAAATTTCTTGAGCATAAAAACTTGATTGAGAGATGTTCTCACAAAACTTGATGATGAAAATGAGAGAGGAAGGCCTCCTTTTATAGTGAACTAGGGTACAATCCTGTAGAGGGGCCACCTTGGAGAATTAAATCCCAATTAGGTCCTAACCATTAGAAAATATACCTAGATTTAATGAAATTAGAGGATTTACCATCCTGAAACCTGAAATGGCCAACCCAAAGGCGGGAAAATAAATATCCCGAAAGCCTGATAACCAGAAATCAAAGTAATTAGAAATTTGAATGAGGGGGGCAAAATTGAGGTTGGACCTGACCTAGTCAGGTTCAACCTTGATCCTGACCTAGTCAGGTTTGAGCTTGATCCTAACCTAGTTAGGATCAACCTCGAATTTGACCCTGGGCCCAGATTCAGTCAGAACGAGGTCAGGAGGTCCCGGGGATGCCCAAAAACCTAGAAATGATATCAGAACAAGACAGAATGTCAGGGATAGACATAAAATCCTATGATGAATATGATGAAGTCTAGGAGGACCTATTTTTAAGTCCTACCTAGAAAATAGAGCCATAGAAGAGGGAAATTAAGGAGAATCCTCGGGATCCAAAACCTAATTTCACCTAGAATGAAGGAATCAAGTGCAGAAAAGAAGTGGAAAGTGGGGAGAAAGCCAAATCAAAGAAAATATCAATTCAAGGCATTTGACATGACCCCAAACCACTTACTCAAAGGGCTAAATGCTCTTAACATGGAAGTGCTTCGATTTTAAGATGATACACTTACATATCACTTTAATAGCTTGGTGATCTCTAATCACTGTTTCTTCACTTCATCAAGATATTCAATCAAGTGTAGGTCATCAATTAGGACCACTTAGTTATACTTTGATCCCTAATTAGACCTAGTTAGACCAATTAGACATCATATGAACCTATTAGGATCTAATAGGACCTATTAGGACCGAATAGGACCTATTAGGACTTAATAGGATCTAATAGGACCTATTAGGACCTAATATGACCTAATACGACCTATAAGGACCTAATAGGACCTAATAGGACCTAATATGACCTATTAGGACCTATTAGGACCTATTAGGACCTAATAGGACCTAATAGGACCTATTAGGACCTAATAGGACCTAATAGGACCTAATAGGACCTATTAGGACCTAATAGGACCTAATAGGACCTATTAGGACCTAATAGGACCTAATAGGACCTATTAGGACCTATTAGGACCTATTAGGACCTATTAGGACCTATTAGGACCTAATAGGACCTAATAGGACCTATTAGGACCTAATAGGACCTAATAAGACCTATTAGGACCTATTAGGACCTAATAGGACCTAATAGGACCTATTAGGACCTAATAGGACCTAATAGGACCTAATAGGACCTATGAGGACCTAATAGGACCTAATAGGACCTATGAGGACCTAATAGGACCTAATAGGACCTATTAGGACCTAATAGGACCTATTAGGACCTAATAGGACCTAATAGGACCTATTAGGACCTAATAGGACCTATTAGGACCTAATAGGACCTAATAGGACCTATTAGGACCTAATAGGACCTAATAGGACCTATTAGGACCTAATAGGACCTAATAGGACCTATTAGGACCTAATAGGACCTAATAGGACCTATTAGGACCTAATAGGACCTAATAGGACCGATTAGGATGTAATAAGACCTAATAGGACCTATTAGGACCTAATAGAACCTATTAGGACCTAATAAAACCTATTAGGATCTAATAGGACCTAATAGGACCCAATAGGAACTAATAAGACCTATTAGGACCTATTAGGATCTATTTAGACCTATTATGATCTATTTAGACCTATTATGACCTAATTAGACTTAAAATGAACTAATTAGACCTAATATGACCTAACTAGATCCCAACATGACCTATTTATACCTAATTAGACCCAATTAGACATAATCTAACCTATTAGGACCTAATTAGACATAATATAACCTATTAGGACCTAATATGACCTATTAGGACCAATTAGTTAGTACCTAATAGGACCTATTAGGACCTAATAGGACCTAATAGGACCTAATAGGACCTAATAGGACCTATTAGGACCTAATAGGACCTAATAGGACCTATTAGGACCTAATAGGACCTAATAGGACCTATTAGGACCTAATAGGACCTAATAGGACCTATTAGGACCTAATAGGACCTAATAGGACCGATTAGGATGTAATAAGACCTAATAGGACCTATTAGGACCTAATAGAACCAATTAGGACCTAATAAAACCTATTAGGATCTAATAGGACCTAATAGGACCCAATAGGAACTAATAAGACCTATTAGGACCTATTAGGATCTATTTAGACCTATTATGATCTATTTAGACCTATTATGACCTAATTAGACTTAAAATGAACTAATTAGACCTAATATGACCTAACTAGATCCCAACATGACCTATTTATACCTAATTAGACCCAATTAGACATAATCTAACCTATTAGGACCTAATTACACATAATATAACCTATTAGGACCTAATATGACCTATTAGGACCAATTAGTTACACTTTGATGCCTAATTAGTCTCAATTAGACCTAAAATAACCTAATTAGACCCTATACATGATGTAACTAGATCCCAAAATGACCTAATTAGACCTAATTATACCCAATATGACCTATTAGGACCTAATATGCCCTATTAGGACCAATTCTAGTTATACACATATTGACATGAATTATACATGTATATATATACAATTATATGTATGTATACATATTTATACATATATACACATAAATATGCATATATACACAAATACATGCATATATACACAAATATATGCATCTATACACACACACACACACACACACACACACACACACACACATATACATTGATTTGGTTAGAGTATTGTGTGATGGTCTCACCTTCTTTCATCTTCATATCATCAAATCTACCTCTTAGGCTTTCAACTCTGGCTCTCATTACATTTACATCACCACCATAAACTAGTGCAAGCTTGTCCACATTGCTTTCATTGTAGTGCATGCTTTGACATCTTCAAATACCGCATCAGATAGAGTGACAACATTCTCTATCATAGTTATATTATGTTCATGTCTATCTCTCAACTGATCAACTGTCAAAGGTCCAATAGATGATTGTCTGTAGCCATGGTCTAGGAGATGTAGAGAAAATTCTCTAATTCCAGATATGTGCAGCCTCATCCCACTTTTCCATGTCATGAATTTATCTCTATTCAGCTTAGGTAGTTCCCTTTTATACATCTTGTGATCTTTTGCTCAATTCCTCAAAACTTTCCTCGAAACAATCAATATGCTTTGATACCAATTGTTAGATAAATGAGAGGGGGGTGAATCAGTTAAATAAATTATCCTATAGTCTCAAACTCTTAGATGTACTTTTTAAACTTATTCAGCAAATCAAAAAACTCGGTAAGATAAAATAACTATCTTTCTGATCACTTACCGAATATCACTAATTATCCAAAACTGTCTTTACCGATTAATCAAATATGCAACATGTAAAGTATGATAGCAAAACAATCATAACAAATAACACATAACATAATGATTTAACATGGAAACCCTTTTAAGGGAAAAACCACTTGGGACCGATAACCCAAAAATATTTCACTCTTCTGAAAGTGAGCTCATTTAGGAGCCAACCCTATTAAAGGTTACAATGCACACTATTAGGTGTGAGTTGGTTAAAGGATTTATCACTGGCAGTTAAATTTCGACCAACATTCACTATGGGGTCAACAAGATAACAATTAACATTCCTTGAATGTCATATGGAAATACAAAAAGACTATTAAGTCCACTAGGTTAAGAGATTTTATTGTAACAATGGTTAAACTGATATAGTAGTGATCTATTTCAAATACAACTAAATTTTCAAGTATTCAGATCTATGCTAAGCTCATAAAAACTCTTTTGATCAATAACAAATTCACTTCCTCATATCCTTCAACTTACTTCACTTGGTGTATATATATCTTTGATGCTCAGTTATGCCTGCAGCTTGATTATGTCTGTAACTAGTTTGATCAAGAATGCATGAAAAATATCTTCATAAAAATATTCTACAACATCTATTTTATTCGGCATAGTTCAAAAATGAAACTCATGTCTCTTAAATAGATGTGTAAATCATTTTCATATCAGCCATTACATTTTTCCTCTTAATCTTCTTCATCCATTTTTCTACTTCAAACTTCCTAAATAGATGTGTCAATAACACATTTCATTCTCTTCCCTTAGGTCATCTGTAAATTTTGTCAGACGTGGACTTATAGAAAACTTCATTTGTTACCTTGGAATCATAAGAAATCTCCAGCTCATCGATTTCAGTAAGTTATTATAACATTTAATGTTTTCATCCATCCTCGATTAATACTGAATGTGACAGTGATAACTAACTTGGTTATCATTGTCACTCGATATGCACAAGATTGACTCTTTGTATATAGAAATCTTCAATTACCGACCACATTAACTTGTTCAATTCTAATATCTTCTTGATAATAGAATAATTTAACATGCTCAAGTCAACAATATAATGCCATAGAATCATCAATAAGTTACCCAATGTATACCTTATCCTTATCTATCATATCCATATTTTCCTTATGTACATGTCTCTTTTCTTCACCATTTCTTCCTTCTATAGATGCTCATATGTTTGTAATTATCATGATAAGTATAGTCAAAACTAGTTGACATCAATGACAACATATTGACTAATTTAATCATCTTACATATCACTTTAATATCTCGATGATCTCTAATCACTATTTCTTTAGTTCAACAAGATATTCAATCCGTTGTAGGTCATCAATTAAGACCAATTAGTTACACTTTGGTGCCTAATTAGACCTAGTTAGACCAATTAGACATCATATGAGCCTATTAGGACCTAATAATACCTAATATGACCTATTATGACATATTAGGGCCTATTTAGACCTATTAGGACCTAACTAGACTTAATTTGACCTAATATGACCTATTAGGAACTAGTATGACCTATTAGGACCAAATAGTTACACTTTGATACCTAAATAGTCTCAATTAGACCTAAAATGATCTAATTAGACCTAATACATGACCTAAATAGATCCCAAAATGACCTAATTAGACCTAATTAGACCTAATTATACCTAATTATACCTAATATGACCTATTAGGACTTTATTAGATCCAATTAGACTTATTAGGATGAATTAGTTACACTTTGATGCCTAATTAGATCTAGTTAGACCAATTAGACATCATATGAACCTATTAGGACCTAATATGACCTATTAGGGCCTGTTTATACCTATTAGGACCTAATTAGACTTAATTAGACTTAAAATGACCTAATTAGACCTAACTAGATCCCAAAATGACCTATTTATACCTAATTAGACCCAATTAGATCTAATGTGACCTATTAGGACCTAATTAGACCTAATATGATCTATTAGTTACACTTTGATGCCTAATTAGTTTCAATTAGACCTAAAATGACCTAATTAGACCTAATACATGACCTAAGTAGATTCCAAAATGACCTAATTAGACCTAATTATACCCAATTAGACATAATATGATGTAATAGGACTTAATTATACCTAATTAGACCTATTAGGACCAATTAGTTATACTTTGATGCCTAATTAGACCTAGTTAGACCAATTAGACATCATATGAACCTATTAGGACCTATTAGGACCTATTAGGAGCTAATAGGAGCTAATAGGACCTATTAGGACCTATTAGGATGTATTAGGACCTAATAGGATGTGAGGACCTATTAGGACCTATTTAGACCTATTATGACCTGATTAGACTTAAAATGACATAATTAGACCTAATATGACCTAACTAGATCCAAAAATGACCTATTTATACCTAATTAGATCCAATTAGACATAATATAACCTATTAGGACCTAATTAGACTTAATATAACCTATTAGGACCTAATATGACCTATTAGGACCAATTAGTTACACTTTGATACCTAATTAGTCTTAATTAGACCTAAATAACCTAATTAAACCTAATACATGATGTAACTAGATCCCAAAATGACCTAATTAGACCTAATTAGACCCAATATGACATATTAGAACCTAATATGCCCTATTAGGACCAATTAGTTATACACATATAGACATGATATATACATGTATATATATACAATTACATGTATGTATACATATACATACATATATACACACATATACATGCATATATAAACATAAATATGCATATACATGCATATATACACAAATACATGCATATATACACATACACACACATACATACATATATATACATATATAGGCATATATACATATATACATGCATATATACACATATACGGGGAGAGGGGCCAAAGGCACGCCCTAACCAAATCTAGCTTGTAGAGATCACACATGGAAGCAACAAACACACAAGTAAGAGAGAGAATGCAAATATATTTCATCTATTAACTTCAATTGATTCATACATGCCGGGCTGTAAGGCCTTCCTAGTTTAGGCCAGATATTACAATCAAGTGCATAAGTCCTCCAACATGCAAGGATTTAAAAATAATTTTCTATCTCATAACTTCTATCTTTGATGTCCTAATCTATTTCATCTCCTAAAACTACAAACAAGGATTACATTATATACAAGAGGCTATCGAACAAGTCAGCCTTTAGATCCACCATCAACAGAAGGAACAAATAGATCTAGGTCCACACACTTCCCAATGATAGATACCATCATTAAATCTATGACCAAAATCAATTGCAAGAGTCAGCCTCAAGAGGAAACTAAAAAAAAACTTTGTAAGCAAGGATAACCGAGTGCTAGAGAGATAACTGACCAACACTGGTAAACAAAGGAAACCAAGCAACACCGAATCAACTCAGTCAAAGAAAGAACTGAGCTACACAGGAAAACACACATATTTTTGGTGACACTAGATTGCCAAGGACCCGAGATGCTTCTGCATTAGACACCTAGGGTTATTTGAAAATGATTCTCTGAATCATGAAATAGGTACGATCCAAGCTGAATCCAACTCATATTGTGAAATCCATGAACTTTCTTCAATCGGTCTATTCTTCCATTTTACTAGATATTCGATATACTATTTTCCTCTTTTACTTCTGTCAATTCTTTTCTCCAAAATTAGCTCAACTTCTTCTATCTATTTCTTAGGATAATCATTTGGTACTTTTATTTCTTCATCTGACTCATGGTACTTATACAAATATACAATGTTGAAATTAGGTCATATATCCATGTCATTAGGTAACTCAATCTCATAAGCATTTCCAATGTCAAATCTCTTCAAAATCTTACAAGATCCAAACTTTTTTTTTAGCTTCCCATAAATTCCAAAAGAAAATTGACCTTTCTTCAAATGAACCATTACTTCATCACTGAATGCAAAAGTCTTATGTCTTCTTGATCTATCAACTCTGGCTATGTATTTCTAATTACTTTTCTCCAACTTATATTTCACATCTTCAAGCAATGTCTTCATGTACTTAGCAAACTTTACTCCTTCAGCACTTCTATTTCTATCATCAACAATATCCCTCAAATCTAATATACCTCTCAGTTGTATGCCATTTACAATCTCAAAAGGTGTTTTTCCAGTACTCTTATTTACTAAATTATTTTATGCAAATTCTCCTTGTGCCAATGCAGAATCCCAATTACTCGGTGTGTCTCCAACTAAACATCTCAAAAGATTTTCCAAACTTCTTTTTACAACTTCTGTCTATCCATTAGTCTATGGGTGAAATGTAGAACTATATTTCAACTCGGTGCCAAACTTTCTCCAAAGGGTCTTCCAAAAGTATCCAACAAATTTACTATCTCAGTCATAGATAATACTCCTCGGTAATCCATGCAATTTGACAATTTCTACAAAGAAAAGATCTTCTATATGTACTACATCTGATGTCTTTCTACAAGGTATAAAATGTGCCATTTTAGAAAATCTATCCATAACAAAAAATATAGAATCATTACCTCTTACTATCTTCTATAAGCCAAGAACAAAATCCATATTGATATCAATCCAAGGTTTCTTAGGAACAAAAATCAGTGTATACAATCCATTATTCTAACTTACTCCTTTTGCAACTTGACAAATTCCACAACTTTTCACAAATTTCTGAACATCTTTATACAACTGTGGCCAAAAGTATTTCTCCTTAATCAAATTCAATGTCTTATCAACACCAAAATGTCCTGCCAAACCACTACTATGTTTCTCCTTTATCAAATTAGTTCTCATTGGTCCTCTCGATATACACAACTAAATACCTTTAAACAACATGCCTTCTTCAATGAAATATTCTTCCCATTTAGTACTTAGTTGATCTTGAATAGGTGTTGTGCACTTTATCCATGGCTCAGAAAAATTAGGATCAAATTCATAAGAATCTCTCATGTCATCAAAACCAAGAACTTCAATTTTCATCTCAGTCATCAAAGATCTCCTTCTACTCAATGCATCAACAACTCGGTTAGTGAATCCACTCTTATTCTTTATCACAAATGTATAACTTTGCAAAAGTTCAACCCATTTCATATGAATCTAATTTAACTTATTCTGACTACCCAAATACTGTAAAGCTTTATGATTGGTATACAACACAAATTCACTCGGTATCAAATAATGTCTTCATTTTTGCAGTGCTTGAACAATAGCATAGAATTCTTGAATATCATACACAGAGTATTTCCTCTTTGCATCATTCAAATTTTCACTAAATAAAGCAATAGGTTTACCTTCTTTACTCAACATAGCTCCTATTGCACTTCCACTTGAAATACCTTATTGAAATCAGGCAATGCCAAAATAGAAAATTCAACAATCTTCTTCTTTAGAGTCTCAAAATTTTTATCAGCTCCATGTGTCCACTTGAATTCTCTTTTATCTCCTCTCATAGTCTCATTCATAGCATTACAAATTGAACTGAAATTCATAATGAACTTTTGGTAAAAATTTGCCAAACCATGAAATGATCTTACCTCACTAGCATTCTCTAGTGTAGGCCAACTCAAAATAGCTTCAACCTTTTCAGGATCTATCTTCAAACCATCAGCTGAAATCACAAATCCCAAATACACAATCTCCTATTTCTTGAATGAACACTTTTTTAGATTTATTAGAAACTTTTATTCTTTCAACCTCTACAATACTTTTTTAACATGCAACAAATGTTCTTCTTTGGTCATACTAAATATCAGAATATCATCTAGGTATACAATGACAAATTTACCCAAGAATTTCTTCAAAAATTCATTCATCAACATCATAAAAGTACTCGGTGCATTAGTTAAACCAAAAGGCATAACCAACCACTCATACAAACCTTCTTTTATCTTGAAAGCAGTCTTCCACTCATCACCTTCTCTGATTTTGATATGATGATACCCACTTTTCAAATCAATTTTTGTAAAATACTTTTCTCCAGTCAAACTATCCATTATGTCATCCATTCTCTATAATCTCTATTAAGCATTCAAGGTTTTCATTAGTATCAAAGGTTATCAAAGATATCGGTCAGTCACTTACATTGAGAAAATCGGTAACTAGAAGCAAGAAAGACTAGTCAGTAAAGATTACACACTGAGCATCAGATAGTTTACCAAGCACCAACAGACATGGACACTGATAGAAAGTAAACACTGAGCATCATGGTATACACCAAGAATTTTATACAGTGTTTATCGAGGATCATAGAAAATGGGGTAGTAATCTAAAATGGCACATTGTTCTATGCAAACAATTACAATAGATCAAAAAATGTTTTACCAAGATTGATGAATATTTAATGTTATGATATTAATTAAATGCAATGTATATCTTATGTAATAGTTTGATCTAGGTCATTTTTGTACACCGTAGATCTTGGGGTTATGATTAAGTTGTGTAACCTAATTTTGTTAAAGCGGTAAAAGCATATCGCTATATAAATGTATGTTTACATCATTTTTGGTGTGAACTAATGCAATAACATATATATGTATCAAGGAGAACTCGAAGCATTTTCCTAACTTCAAGTCTATCAGTTAACATAGCAAATTGTAGAGGATATCAGATTAAGCAGAATCAGAAAAGGCTACCAAGCAAATTCAGAGCAAAGATTCATCACAGTCAAGGTGATATTTTTGTTAGAACTTATAGATCTGTATTAGATGATTGAGTTGTCAATTAGAAAATAATTTCCTATTGCTTTCTAACAATTGTAATAGAGTTTTTGGATAAATCTCTTAACAAAGTAGATTTAACAGTCTTATGTAAATCTCTTAATCGAGTGCACACTTCATTAGTGTTATTAAAATCCTATAACTAGGTAGATCTAGTTGATCTAATATGTTACTCCTAACAGGGTAAGATCACCAGAAGTGATCAAAACTTGTAGCCCTAATAGGCAAACCTTTTCTATCTGTAGTAGTGAAGAATTTGTGCATGTCATCCCCACCACAGTTTTTACCTTCTAACAAGGGTTTATGTATTACCAAAATACTTATGTTATGTGATTTCTATTTGATTTCATGTTGTTTACTTTCATAAGTTAAATGAATGATTGATACATTCAATTAGATACAAGCTATTTTGCAAAGGTTATCACTGTTTATAGTCATAGATCTGAAAGGTTTACAAGTAAATTTTTTGAAGGCACTAATTCACCGCTCCCCTCTTAGTACCTATCTCTCCTAATTCCAACAATTGGTATCAGAGCACAACTCTCTTGTTGAATAGTTTAACCACTAAAGGGTAAAGATCTAAGTCATGGAGAGATATAAGCAAGATAAAACTATTGAGAATAAGAAGATACAAATGCAGATGTTTGCTAAATAGTATAAGCAAGATAAGGAAGGACTAAAGAAATTACTAGTTGAAAGAAAGAACCTAGCTATTCTGCAAAATGAGATCAGTTACCATGAAGAATTTATTCATGAAATGTTCGAGCATATTGGATCTAGTTCTGGAAGCATCTCTGATGGATCTAAAAGTATAATCACTAATTTATCTGAAAAGAATCAACATTTAACTGATCAAGTGAAAGCACTACAAATCGGTTAAGAATCTCAGATGGTGAGAATGGTAGAAATAATGAGCAATGCTAGACAAGTCGAGCAAGAAAGGAATCTAGCTATTGATGATCGAAGATAGATGACTGAACAACTTTAAGCTAAAGAGAATGAAATATAGAGATTCACTGATCGTGACTTCCAAGTATCTAATCAATGATGACTATGAATCAAGAAGTAAACTGAGTGAATGGAGAATTGTCAAGAAGACTAGAAGATGTTGCAAGACTCAGAGAGGAGAATGAGAAGATGAGAAATGAAATGAAAAATCAACAGCAACACAATGAGATGATGAGATTGGCTGAGAATAGTTCAAAGAAGATTGATGACTTTCTGAATAATCAAAGGAAATTTGGGAGTAAATTTGGTATAGGCTACACTGGCGAAGGAGAATCATCACAACAAACTAAAAAATTCAACAACAATCAAAATCAAAGACCTAAAGCGTTGACATGTTATCACTATGGAAAACTAGGACATACATCTAATGTGTGTAGAAACAAAGCACAAGGTAAACCTCCTATCACTCCTAAGTTTAATGGATATTGTTATTACTGTGGTAAGTTTAAACATCCATCTTATGAGTGTAGAGCTAAAAAAAATAATATTGCTAACAATACTACTATGGAGAAAATATGCTATACTTGTAATAAACATGGACACACTGCATGAGAGTGTAAGGCTAAGATAAAGAAAGTATGAACTCCTAAGCAGAAAACATAGTGAAAGCCTTATCAAGTGAAGAGACAAGCTAATTCTTATGTTTGGGATTATAACACTTGGGCTAACTATACTGCTTGTGGTAGATATGGACACATTGTAGCAAATCATTATAGAAAGAGTCAGATTGGACAATCAAGAAGTTGGACAAGCACTGGAATGGAATGTATGCACTATCATAGGGTCGGTCATTTAAGAAAGGACTATAGAGACCGAGCACGAGATGAAAATCATGTATTTGAGAGTGGACACACTATTGTAGATATCATGAAGATGAGGAACACAATGTGGAGAAAAGCATCTAATGAGAATGCTAACTCAAGTCATGCTGTCAGTGAAACCTCATCCACTGGATTGGGTGACATTAGTACCTCCACTTAAGGTGATATAGGTATGTATGGAACTAACATTTCAAAATGATCACATTTTACATATAGTTCCTTATACATGATGTACAAATACCAAATCTCCATGAATAAAGATGCATTATGGTTTATGTGTTATGAGCTAACAATGTTATATAGTAGGTAAAAGAGAGACCGTGAGTTGGTTACCCATTGGTAATCACTATACAAGATTAACTAGACAACAGTGCAAATCAACGAAGAAATCCTATGTTAACTGAGTGGATAAAATTTTTAGTTGTTGCTGAGCTGATAGCTGTTTTGTACCAAAAGTTAGGTCAAGCATTTATTGCATGAAAGTTTGAGTGGGAATATAAAAAAGTCTATAAATATATGAGAAACAGAGTTCATTTTTACATTGTGATTTTGAAGAGCAAAGATTTCACAGAGAAGAGTTTGAGCTAACAGATTTTTAGAATGATTCAAGGCTAATGTAGATCGAATTGACAACACTCTTCAACAACTTCAAGTAAGTTCATTTGCTACCAAACACTTTATTTACCTGCTGCTAGCTAAAACCCTAAATTGGTTTATGGCATCTACATCGTCTGCTAGCAAATCACAAAGTGTTGAGGAAGAAGTTAATATAATTTTAAGGGAAAATTTTAACGAACCTAAGTTCAAGCCACATCCCAAGGTTGCAGCACAAACAGATTTAATGGGTGCTTTCTCAAGCATACAAATAGGGTTTTATTGAAAGAAGACGTAAGAGCGTATATTCATTGCAAAATTGGAGAAGTAGGAGACTTTGAAACTATTGTAGCACATTCACTACTCTGTGGTACGGGTGGAAAATTGAAACCAGAATACAAGAAGATTACAGAATCAGGGTTATCGTGTATTACATACTATCTGCAATCATTTAAGATAGATTGGATCATAATCGTATTGAGTAGGTACCACGATGGAACATTCTGGCTAGATAAACTGATAGAGGTCACTAAGAAAATGATAAGTAGGGTTACTGGGCTCCCTACAATTGACAAGGCAAAAGCCTTCCATAGTTCATCATGGCCTAATGTTGAGAAGAACATTGGAGCACAATGGGACAGTCGGGCATTGAAGATTTCAACAATCAGAGACCCAACAATTAAGTTTGCAACACATGTAATTGGGTATAAGATATTTCAATTGAGCAGACTCAATAGCGTACCCTGCAGCGCAGTAGACATGGCATACAAAATTATGGAGAAAGGTCACTAGGTTGAACTTTTTGAGGTACTATTACATCAACTATAGGAAAACATGAAGACAATAAGGTTGACTAAGTCAAACACATGTAAGTTTGGATCACTACTTGTCTGTATATTTTTCTTCATACAAAAGTTTGTACCTGGCGTCGGTAAAGTGAATTGGACAACAGATAAACTGATAACTACACAGATTACCGAGATGATAAATAAGTTAGGAAATCAACTAAATATAGTATTTTATGCATACTTCAAAGAATTTAAAACCAAAATGTATCAAAGGAGTATAATTCCAAGGGAATTAGTTGAAAATTTTGAGATGGACATTTGTTTTGTACTAGACACAAATCATTCAATGATAAAAGTAGTTGAACCTAGAGTAAAATGGTTGGCACCAATGGGTTATAAAATGAACCATGATTTCGCACTGAAATCTATTAATGCACTGCTTGCATTACCAAAAGATCCCATTACCACTAGGTTTGAAACATATGAAGAGGCCAAATCTAGAATCACTATGGGCATAGAGATCGGCAAAATGTGTAGAAAGGCAAAGAAGATGAGGAAAGATCTTACTGCTAGATATGGAGATGTATCTGAAACTCCCGAGGAGACACCAGTTGAATAGAAAACCGAAGGTTAGATAATGTTATCTGACAAGCCATATGATAGTGAGGAAACTGAGTCTAATGAGGAAAAAGATCCCACATCAGTTTCTCCACCTGAAGTTCCTATGAAGAAGCAGTTACCAGTACAAGAAGGTATGAGGACAAGATCTCAACTGTAACTTCACCACCCAAGAAGAAAGTAGTAGAGAAGGTAATAAAATGAAAGGAAACTACACCAACTAAGACTTATCCAAAGAAAGGATCCAAGGTTGTAGCTAAAGCACCAAAGAAAAGGAGAAGACTGATAAGAGGTAAAGAAGATCTTGAGGATATTGAAACTAAAGATGACACAAATCAATTCAAGGTGGTCAGCAATTAGGTAAAGTCAATAGAAGAAGTCACTGAAGATATAATTGAGAATGGAGACCTTATTGATCTGAAAATAGGCAAATTTGACAAAATGTCAAATGAGGATCAAACCAAGATGGAAGAGGCAGTCATCCAAATGATGATAAAATTCAAGTGAGTACCATTGGAATTTACATGTTCATTACCGAAGGAGTTGGATGATAGGATAAATAAAAAATGGGGCTATGCACTTGAAACCAAGAAAAGAAAGAGAGAAAGATCTCTAGTTCAGGCTGCTCCACATCTAAGCATAGGAGAACTTGATGAACTCATGGCTAATCATCAATAGAGATTTTCTATAAACAACCGAGCCATGATGATACTGGATGAGAATGTGGTAGATGTAGAGGAGACTGGTGATGCCCTATGGAGAGCAATCATTAAAGAAAAAGAACAAGATGAGAAAAAATCATACTTAAATTTGTCTAAGAAGAGACAAAATTCCAAAGGTAAAGGTATTTATATTGATGATGGTATAGCAAAGAAGTCAAAGGATTCCGGTATATCAGTTACCAAGGTAATTGATATCACTGAGCAAAAGGAAGAAATAAATGTTTCACAGGATGCACCAGATAAAGTTAACATTCAAATGAAGAAGAAAACTGATGATGATGTACTCATTGAGGACATCACAAATGGTGATCTTGATGACAAGGATGATGAGGATGTAAATATTGCACCCCTAAACACTCAAGATGTAGAACAAGTCACATAATGTGCATTTACATCACTACCAGATGAGCTTCCTATACTTGTAGAAGTAGTAGAAATTCTTTCACAAGAACAACCCGATGGCTCGGACCCTGAGAAACACAAAGACATAACAGGGGAACAAGACACTAAGAAACCTGCAGAGATAGATGAGCCTAAAAAAATACAAGCACCTTCCACTGAGACAAAGGTAGCAGAAGAAACAAAAAAAGCTGAGGCAATCCCATTTCACACCACACCCAAGGCTCCAACTCTATCAACCGAGACAAAGGCTACTGAGGAGCAGAAAAAGGAAGAAAGTGTGTCAACCAAGAAGGATACTCCGAGGATTGGAGACAAGTCTCTTGTCATTACTGAGAAGAAATCACCATTAGTATCGGAGAAGAGGAAGAAAAAGAAAGGAAAAGGGTTGGTCACCCTAGATGAAGTGATAGTTATTCCTAAGTGTGACCCGAGGACCCTGAGCCTTGAGGAACTAAGTAAATATAGGGAACTATGTCAAAGAAAGGTAGCACTAGAGAAGTTGAAGCAAGACACAAAATGAAAAGAAATTCTAATAGATGTGAGGGATATCTTACAACAGGTCTAGTACCCGAGGTGAATATTGATGAAGATACTCCTATCATAGATCAGCTTTCCATATTGATAGAGAAGATCAATGCCCCAGATACTGATGCAAAAAAAATGAATTGTTAAAGGGTAGAGCCAAGGATTCAAAATAAAATAGTAGAGAAAATAATCCAAGAAGTGGCAATAAACAAGGTCAAATTATTTGAGGTAATAGCTGAGATAAAATCTATCACCCAGTTAATTTGTTAGTTTTAACTAAAGATTTCTACTGTAGACCCCTTCACTATTGAAGTCAGTGAAAAGATAAAAGGATTGGAAGTAGAAATCAAAGTCAGTACAACTATAGCTATAACCAAGTCAAATTATTTCTCAAAGCACATTCACTAAGTTCAGGAACTCAGACAGTTAATAGAAGATTTAAAGAAACAAGAAGAGCACATAATAGATCAGGTCATTGAGTTACAGACAAAACTCTTCCCATACTTGAAAATTTTTGAGGCACACATTGTCAAAGCAGAGCAACATGTTGCAACACCTGAGATTTTGGTGTTGGAGAACATATTTGACATGCATGCACAAGTCAGTCTTGAGCATATTGCTCTCACCAACTTGAAAGAGGAATGGGAAAACCTCTTGGAGTCAATAAAGAAAACCCACTAGCATATTTTTGACAAGATGTGAGTATACTACCAAATTTTTTTATTTGGCATTACTATCAAAAAGGGGGAAAGCAAATGTATATGTCATATGCCAAATAATTACATAGATGCTACGTATACTACATATTTCTAGGAGCATGCATCGAGGGGGAGTACTTTAGAAACTTTGATAAGTATATGTATATGGCGGAGATATAAGGTATATATAGAAAATTTTGTCTATATACATTCAATTTTATATACTAATGCCAAAGGGGGAGATTTTTATCCCTATTGAGCATTCAAGGATGTCATTAGTATCAAAGGTTATCAAAGATATCGGTCAGTCACTTACATTGAGCAAATCGGTAACTAGAAGCAAGAAAAACTAGTCAGTAAAGCTTACACATCGAGCATCAAACAGTTTACCAAGCACCAGCAGACATCGACACTGACATAAAATAAACACTGAGTGTTGTAGTATACACTGATCAGTTTATACAATGTTTACCGAGGATCACAGAAAACAACATAGTAATCTAAAATGGCACATTGTTCTATGCAAATGGTTACAAAAGATCAGAAAATGTTTTACCAAGATTGAGGAATATTCAATGTTATGAATTCATTAAATGAAATTTATATCTTATGTAATAGTCTAATCTAGGTCATTTTTGTACACCATAGATCTTAGGGTTATGATTAAGTTGTGTAACCTAATTTTGTTAAAGCGGAAAAAGAATATCTCTATATAAATGTATGTTTACATCATTTTTGGTGTGAACTGATGCAAGAATAGATGTATGTATCAAGGATAACTTGAAGCATTTGCCTAACTTCAAGTCTATCAATTAACAGAGTAGATTGTAGAGGATATCAGATTAAGTAGAATCAGAAAAGGCTATCGAGAAGATTTAGAGCAGAGATTCATCATAGTTAAGGTGATATTTTTGTCAAAACTTATAGATCTATATCAGACAATTGAGTTGTCAATTAGAAGATAATTTCCTATTGCTTTCTAACAATTGTAATAGAGTTTTTGGATAAATCTCTTAACACAGTAGACTTAACAGTCTTATGTAAATCTCTTAACCAAGTGCACACTTCATTAGTGTTGTTAAAATCCTATAACTAGGTAGATCTAGCTTATCTAATATGTTACTCCTAATAGGGTAAGATCACCAAAAGTGATCAAAACTTGTAGCCCTAACAGGCAAACCTTTTCTATCTGCAGTAGTGAAGAATTTGTGGGTGTCATCCCCACCATAGTTTTTACCTTCTAACAAGGGTTTCTGCATTACCAAAATACTTGTGTTATGTGATTACTATTTGATTTCATTTTGTTTACTTTCATAAGTTAAATGAATGATTGATACATGCAATTAGATACAAGTTATTTTGTAAAGGTTATCACTGTTTACAGTCATAGATCTGAAAGGTTTACAAGTAATTTTTTTGAAGGCAATGATTCACCCCTCCCCTCTCAGTACCTATCTCTCCTAATTCCAACATTCTCGGTATAGGAAACCTATATTTCACTGTCATATTTTTTGTTTCTCTGGAATTAGTACACATTCACCATTCTCCATTCTTCTTAGGTGCCAATACAAGAGGTACTAAACAAGGACTAGAAATTTCTTGTATCAAACCTTTCTACAACAATTCTTGAATTTGTCAGTTCAATTTTTGATTCTCGGTAAGTGTTAATCGATGTGGTGCCTTATTTGGTAAACTAGCTCCAGGGATTATATGCATGCAATGATCAATGCTTCTCTTCGGTGGAAAATGATTAGGTACATTATCAGAAATAATTTCACTATACTTGGTGAGTAACTTATCAATCTCCTCAAGGACACTATCCTCTATTTTCTTACTTGGTTTGTTAGGAATCATAGCAAAACATACATCATTCTTCTTCAAATCCTTAACAAACTTTCTTCCTTCCATCAAGAAAACTTTCATAGATGTGCAAACATTACTAATAGGTTCTTCAATCAAAGGTAACAATATTTGTCTTCTTCCATCAGCCCAAATAGTATATTTATGCAATCTCCCATCATATATAGCATGTCTATCATATTTCCAAGGTCTACCCAATAAAATATGACAATAATCCATAGGCATGTCATCACATAACACCTTATCATAGTACTTTCCAATTTTCAAATTCACATAACATTGTTCACTTACCAAGAGTGTATGTTCATCTTTGATCCATGAAAACTGATAGGGCTTCGGATATTCCAACCTTTTCAACTACAACTTTATAACCATTTCCTTAGATGCCAAGTTCTCTGAGCTACCACTGTCAATGATTACCTTCCAAAATTCATCATAAACTCTACATCTGGTTTTGAACAAATTTTTCCTTACCGGATCTTCCTTAATACTTTCACTCCAAAGTGCTCATCTTACCGTCAAGTTCTTTTCCTTCTTAGGTTCATTCGGTGACTCTTCTTGCACCAAATCATTTCTACTACTACTGACCTTCTTACTTGCATGTGTACACTCAAATGATCTATGTCCTTCTTCTTCACAATTGTAACAAGTTCCTCAGAAACCACCTCTATTGTAACCACCTCGGTAGTTACTGCCTCTGCCTCTAGATGAACTTTCACCATTCCACTCGGTCTTTCCTTTATCCAGATCTATCTTTTCTACCTCTTGGTCTAGGGAAACTACCAACTCTACCTCTTTGTCTTTTCTCATGTCTCTTATTCAATTTCTCCTCAGGTTTCCATGCAAATTGATAAGCCTCTTCAATGTTCTCCAATTTGACCAAACTGATTTCTTCTTGGATGGAAACTCTCAACCCATTCAGGTACCTAGCAATTATTTTCACATCATCTTCATCGTGTCCAAGTCTGATATCTAATATATAGAATTCCTCAGTATATTATTTTACTGAGCTATCTTTCTACCTCAAACTTGGCATTCACCTAACTAGGTTAATAAAATAATCACAAGGTAAAAAATTTCCTTTCAATTTATTTACCATCTTATTCCATACCTTAATTTTGTCTTTGCCTTTCCTCTTTCTATCCAACTACAAATGTTCCCACCACAAGGATGCATGACTTTTCAACTTTGTGCTTGCAATTTTCACCATCTTTTCCTCAGGTACATTTTCATATTCAAAATACTTTTCCATCTCAGTGATCCAGTCCACCAATTCATCTGAATCCAATTTTCCACTATACTCAAGAGGATTAAAGTGTGGTGTAGAATTCACCTTTATCAAAGCCTTCAACAATCTTTCCTCGCCTTGATCCATCCTTAGTAAAGGTTCTACATCACCTTATTCTTCCTCAATTTCATCATCACTAACATCTTAAAGATGTCTTCCTCTTCTCTAGGTTATTTCAACAGCTTCTAACCTAGCAAAAATTTGTCTCAACATGTCTACCAATCCTGGATTTGCATCTCACCTCCCATGAACCATCTTGAAACCCTCTGCAATTGCAGGCCAAATCACAATATGCTACCCCACAACCAATAACCTAGGGTTTGACAAGAAGGATCCCTCAAACTTATATTCACAAACCTAGATCCAAATCTCACCTCACTCTGATACCACCTGATGCAAAGGAGGATGGGGAGAGGGGTCAAAGGAATTCCCTAACCAGATCCACCTTGCATAGATCACACACAGAAGTAACAAACACACAAGTGAGAGAGAGAATGTAGATACCTTTCATATATTAACTTCAATTGATTCATACATGTTTAGCTATAAGGCTTGCCTGGTTTTGGCCAGATATTACAATCAACTATATAAGTCCTCTAACATGTGAGGATTTGAAAAAAATCTTCTATCTCCTAGCTTCTATCTCTGATGTCCAAATCTGATTCATGTCCTAAAACTACAAACAAGGATTACATTATATACAAGAGGCTACCAAAAAATTCAACCTTTAGATCCACCATCAATGGAAGGAATGACCAAATCTAGGTCCACACTTCCCAATGATAGATACCATCATTAAATCCATGACCAAAATTAATTGCAAGAGTCGGCCTCAATAGGAAACTAAAACAAACAACTCAATAAGCAAGGATAACTAAGTGCTAGACAAGCATCATCGAGCGATAGGGAAATTCACTGAGCACCAGAGAGATAATTGACCAACACCGGTACACAAAGGAAACCGAGCAACATGGAACCAACTTGGTCAAAGAAGGAACCGAGCCCATAGGAAAACAAAAAAATGTTTTTGGTGACACAAGATTGCCAAGGACCTGAGATGCTCCAAAAATATTAAAAAACAATAAATAATGTAAACCAAAAATAAAATACCTCAGAAAATAATAGTTGACAATCAGAAGCCCCACAAGTTGCAACCCTGCTAAAACTGTGAAAGTGACAATTTTGGTAGGGTTAAAAACCCCACAAAATTTTTTCTTTCTAACTTTTAAGTGAAAGTACATATTTTCCTTACTTTTGATCAAAAATTACTTATTTTCAATCGAAAGTGTAGGCTACTTTCTATCAAAAGTATGATGGGTAATTTTCCTCAATCATGCTTTTCAGGATGAATTCCTTCCTCCAAAAAAGTTTAACCGACTATTGTGGGTTCACCCTAATCTTATTTAAATTCGCTTCCTTCATTAGCTCAAGCCTGGGTTGGTCAAAGGAAAGTGAAGCATGAGGAGGTGTATTAGGTGAATCAATGTCTTGAGAAGCATGTTGATAGGTTGTAGCACAATTCTTGTAATAATGATCATGAACATGAGAATTGCATTTGGTTTTGCTAGAAATTTGGTTTGGGGTAAGATCAATCAACATTAGGTTCTTTTCTTCCTTAGAAGTGAGAATGGAAGGAACCACACTAGGTTGAGATATGGGTTGATAAGTATGTAGATAATCAATAGGAAGAGGAGGTATATGTGATGTATGAAGATGTCCACATCCAAGATCATCCTTAGGTTTGCTAAGTTCACAAATCTTGTGGACCTTATAGGATTTGAATGAATGAAAAATATTGTCAAGATGAGTTTAATTTTGTTGAGGTATGGAAGGCCAAAAGAAATCAAGGTCAACTAAGTCTCAAGGCATAAAAGGCTGATAAAGACTATGGTTAACAGTCATCATTTTTCACTTATGAGGAAATTTAACACATTTGTGAATAGTAGAAGCCACAAAACTCATGGAGGTAAGAGAAGGAGGACCAAGTTTGACTTGGAACTTATTAGAAGTTAGGATGAAAATAAAGGTAGCATCTACTATTTTACCAGCAACTTCAATAGGAAATGAAATGGAACCATGGGAAGGATAAAGGAAAACATTTCCTATTTGGATCATAACATCAGATTTATCATAGAAGTCATGTTACAATACTTTAATATAATTTTATTATTTAGTTATCACATTCACCATGCAAGTGGGATAAATAAGGACACGACACAAAGGAAGACCATTGAACAACCCCATAATAGGTAATAATAATCATGCCATGGATTCTCCTAGGAATAGTATATTCAAACTAAGTATCATTTTCCCTATCATGAAGTTCATTTAAATTGTCAACCCAGGGACATATATTCGAAATGGGACAACACGGTTTGTGCACTAAGTCTCTCATGGAGTCATTTTTCTTAAGTTGTAGGAAGTAAAATACATGAAAGAAACTTACACTATTGTTGTAGGAAAGTAAAGACACATATCTACTAATGGAAATGATGTTGAAAACTATTACTTGACTGTTAACCTATTCTGTCAACCCAAAAAAATTCACAATGATTATTTTTGCAAGCGCTACAAGAACATACATAGTGTATAGTGCTACAGGAAAGACCAATGGATTCTACTTTAACTATTGTAAATGCTTAAACAACTTATTCTAGTCTACTCTAATCCACCTTCCAAGTGGGCCCCCCTAGTCAGGTTTTTATAGCTACGAACACATAATAGAGCTCAAAATCACTTCTTCATTGTATTTCCATAAAATTGATTACATGTCATGAAATAACACATGAAATTGGAAAAGTAAATTTTCTTTAGATTATATCAAAAATACAGCCATCTAACTAAATTTATATCTAACCATCATCTCCCTTTATATAGAGCATTGATGCTTACTTGAACACAAAAGATAAGATCTAACTAATTTGCAGCATAAAGAAAGGAAAGTGAAATAGTCCATGATAGAATATCATAAAGGCTGCATAACCGCTTTAATGGAACATTGATCACAAAGAAAATATAGCGGAAGCTTGTTCTTATATTTCCTGGAATGATTCTCCCTTCAATTTATCAGACATGTCTCGCAGTATCATAATTAATATCCATCATCATGATTGAGTCTTCCTTTCTCTTCATCAATTCTCATTGGTCCATTCTTCAATGGCTCCTCTTTCCCTTGTAGGTTAGTAGCACATGTATATATTCAAGTATTTAACCATTCAACTTAATCCAAATAGTAGAACACACATTCAAACAATTATATGAGATACGACAACACATGCATAATATTTGGCAATGTATATCAACTACTATCTACCCATAGGTTTTGTTGGTTTGACTTTACTTATAGCATGTTCATAAGTTCAAATATTGAAAAGGCATAACAAGTGTTTGAAATGTTTGAAATAGAGCATAAAAGTATTATAAAAAAAAGAAAAAATTATTAACCCATAATCTTCCCCCTATGAGCATAATGCTTGTCCTCAAGCATTGCATTTCTTGGCTATTCCTCAGAACTCCCCAACTTCAGTCTTTCCTCTCCTTTTTATCTTGAAAGTGTAATAGAATCCTCTGATATTTTCCTAGTAATCCACCCTGTAATCTTCCTGGAGCTGATTCATTTTCATTGCATTAACATCATACAAAGGCCACATGAGCATTGGTGGCTAGAATTTCAAGGGACACCAGAGCTCACACTAAATTTTCCTTCCCAACTGCATGTACTTGGGTGCCCTATTCATTGTTTCTTCAAGGTTGAGAGGGCTATGTGGCTCTAACTTCTTAAAATCCTCTAGCAACTTGTTCCACCTATTCCTTACAACTACTAGGGATCACTAGAAGATAAAATAGGGAATCCCTTGATACTCTTTGTAAACTTTGTCTCTAACAACAAAAATTATATCCCTAGTTTCTACATTTGTCTTTCCAAAAGTGAGATTTAACCAGTCCCTCAATAAAACATCAAGCTTACTTCTTTGAACCCTTAAGGGTAACTATTTTGATCTCTCCTAATCCATGTAATTATCTAACTTCCTCTCATAATAGATTTCATTGTGCATCCATGACATTAAGGCCTTTAGATGTATATCTCCAATATAAAGTAGGGGATTCCAATCAGTTTCTTTAGGAATAATAAAATTATGGAGGTAAAGTTCACAAAGTAGGTTTTGTTGCCAAGTAGGAAGGGATTGGTACATACCATAGAATTCTTGAGTTGTTTTAAACTCTCACTCTTTATCTTTGATGGTCATCATTAACTGAAACAAAATAAATTTCTCTATTAAACAAATGGCATAAAATTTGGGAGGAGGCTTTCAAGCTATAATTTGATTGTCCAGCTTTAAAGCATGGTGCATTTTCTACTTCTGCCTTTGCATTTGTTGCTTCAAATCTTCTATTTCCTCCCTTTGGTCATCAATTTCCTTTTGCATCTTCTTTCTTTCTTCTTTCTTGGAAAGAGTCCTTTTAAAAATAAACTAAGTATACAAATTGAAAAGAATACATTGAAGAGTCAATGGGCCAAAATCTTCTAGCTAAGGCTTTTTTCTTTTCACTACAGACCCTCTCTAGGTAATCAATGAACTAGGATCTTTCAAAGGGCACAATAGTATTCTTGGACCAAGAGTGAGTTGATGGTTTAGACAATTGAGGTTGTTCTTGCTTGTCTTCTTGAACTATTTGATGCATTTCCTCAGGATCACTTTGTTGCTAAGGTGGCTCCTAGTAAGTACTCAGGCTGATTATCAAGTGATTTATTCAAGTTATGGGAATTATCTGGAACATTTGTTTGTGCTGTGGAACTATCAGAAACATAGTCAATGTGGGTTTCAGTGGTAGGTTTATCTGAGGGAACAGATTGGCCATCTGGAGGCACATGTGGAATTTTCCCTCTCATCTGAGAGCTTCTCTACAAAGGAGTCTCCCTAAACTCTACAATTTTATTTCTAATAGTTTTCTTTGGTCTCTCTACTGTAGGAGTGGTTGCTATAGGAATCGGCTTCCTTTTCTTATTTCTTGAAACTGTAGGGTTTTGGGGTTCATTTTCATTCTCAGGAACTGAAGTTCCTTCATCAATTTTTCCTTTCCATTTATTTTGGGAAGAGGTAGGTAAATTTTCCATAGGAGTAGGTAAAGGTTCATCTTCCCTAATATTTTCAGGTTCTCCTCCTTGGCTAGTTGTTTCAACAGTTGGCTTAGAGGGAATTTCATTCTCATTGACAGGTTGTAGGTTCATTTTGGTGATGCAATGTATCGACCTAAAAAATTTTATCCCAAGCCAAGGGAGACACATCTTTGAGAGACCTTTCAATAAGAAATTTAATCAGAGCATGGTGGGAAAAAAAAAAAATTTTTCCTTTCTGGGTTTCTTCGGCACCAATACTCAACATATTATAAAGAAAATTCAGAACACTAACTGCAGAGTTATGCCTGACATAACTAAGAAATTTAAAATTGTGTACATGCAAATGATAAAACCTTCCTTCACTGATGAGATAGCTTATAATATGTGTCACCAACTCATCAAATGGGGTAGGAAGGGACATACACTTACAACCTTGTTCATTCACCTCCAATGGAGGGTTTGTAGGAAGGGTAAATTGAGCCCGAGATGACCTAGCATTGTGTTCATTACGATAATGCTCACTAATTGAAGGCAACCTAGTTACTTCTACAATGCATTCCTTTGTTGCCAAAACTATCAAGCCCCACACATTTGCCTCTCGTAATTCGAAGGTATTCATAAATTGAGTGGCTACCTCCTCATCAAATTTTGTCATTTTTAGGAAATACCCAAGCCATCCATAGCATGGAATCTCTGAAGTTCTTCTACATCCATAAGAAGAATGGTGTGAACCACTGGTTCATGACGCATTAACTTCCCTCCCATTGTTCTAAATAATGTCTTGGAATTATTTTTGCAATTTGTCAATTACAATTCTTCTCTACTTCTGAGATTTCCCAATTTCCTAATATCTTTTGAAATACCCTGAAATTCAGCTCTTAACTGCACCTTAAACTACAAGTTTCCTTGCAATCTATATGTTACATTTTTTTGAAAATGATAATAATGATGCTTACGACAAGGAATTATATTTTTAAATGAAATTAATTCCACATAGCTTGATTATGTCATCTTAGGGTTACATCAAGTCAGAAAACGAAGATAATTTGGAAATTGAGGTACAACACTTGTCTGAAAAATAAAGGACTTAATAAAATAGAATATAAGTACTGATTTAAAATGACATGCAATCTCATATGGAATGATGGGAATGAAAATAATGACTTGGAGAAATTAACACTTCCATCCCCCCTATGAAATAAAGACAAGTGTCCACACTTGTCATTCTAACCGAGAGGGAGGAAATTGACATAATGCTATATTATAAATAAGTGCAGTATTAAATATAATAATCTAAATGTACGAACTAAAAGTGGAAAAATATTAAAGTATTGTACCTATCATTATGTTGTGACATGTGCTAGAAGGTGACGAGATTGGAAATTTTCATTAAAGGAATGAGTTTTGAGGATGTCTGCATTTGTTGATATGAAAATTATTGAAATCATAGAAAAATATAAATGTGATGACGTGGAGAATGGGTGGATGGAAGGTAGAGAAGTAGAGTGGGATATAAAGAAGAATTTAGAAAGTGAATGAAGAAATAAAATTCATTGAAAATGAAGTTTTTATTATGATCATAACCAAATGAAATTAGGGTGAAGCTGCATGAAGAAGGTTGGCACCTTCTGTTGCAGGAAGTATTACCTTTTGTGATTCTAGAGTAGTGTCATTGAATTGTTGCAGGAAATCATTCTTGGTTTGTGGTAGATGGTATAGATGAAGTCTGTGACCATTGACCAATAGCTTGAAATGAACAAGATAGATCATTAATAGTTGTACTACTCCATTGTCAAAGACATGGTCTATTTCATAGGGTTCTAACCACCATGTTTGTAACTTGCCTAAAATTTCTTGAAACTGTGAATCAAATAGTAATACCCAATCACCTACTAAGAAGCGTTTATTCTTTATGTGGGATTCATACCACTTCTTCCTCTATTTATGGATTACCTATGTTCTTTGCAAAGTGGATTTTCTCATCTCATCCAAAGATTTGAGGTGTAGAAGACGGTCTCACTATGCTACAGGAAGATCAATGTTCAGCTGTAGGGCAGTACACAAAGTTTTACGCTCAAATTCAATGGGAAACATTTTTATTTTTCCATAAAGCATTTCAAATGGAGTGAATCTTGTTATTGTCTTCCATGTTGTTATGTAAGCCTAGACTACTTCTGGAAGGTGGCTACTCCAATCTCGATGATGTAGGTGAACTTTTTTGGTAAGAATAGCTTCAATTTCTATGTTAGTAACTTCCGCTTGACCATTTTCTTGAGGATGGTAGAGACTAGACTTCCTCTTTTTGATATTGTACTCATTCATAAGTGTTGTTATCAGGTTTGATGTGAATTTTGTTCCTTGATCTGTTATTATCTCTCTCAGTACACCATAATGGGTAAATATTTATTCATACAAGAACTCAACCACTTTATTGTCACGTACATGTTTCATCGCTTTAACCTCTACCCATTTGGTGACATAGTCAGTGAAAACTAAAATGTAGGATTTACCATTTTATGGTGGGTCTATTGGACCAATAAAATCCATGCCCCATGTATCAAATAGTGTGACAACCACTTGTGGATGTAGAGGCATTTCATCTAACTTTGTAGGGTGACCCATCTGTTGGAATTTATCACATTTCCTGGCATAGTTTTCTGCATCCTTATGAAGTGTGGGCTAGTAATAACTAGTTGTCAATAGTTTTAGAGCTATCCTTCTAGTTGCAAAGTGTCCTCCATAGGGATCATCATAAAAATCATGAAGGATGTTAGAATTCTCATCCTCACATACACATCTTCGCATAACTTGGTCTAGATGAGTGTAAAACAATATGTTATCAATCGAGGAAAATTGAAAACTTTTCTCAACGAGCAGTTTCCTTTCCTTACGAGAAAAATGTGTAGGCATTTTGTTAGGTGCAAGGTAATTTTCTATATTAGCATATCATGGGATTTTGACAACAATATGAAACAAATTCTCATCAGGGAATGTATCATCTATCATAGAAGTGTCAATGTCAACATTATGGATCCTTGATAAATAGTCCACCACAACATTAGCTTTACCTGGATTGTCAATGATTATTACATCAAATTCCTATAAGAGAAAAAGCCATCTTTCTAACCTTCCTAAGATGGAAGGTTCGTTCATAAGATATTTTATGGCTACATGGTCAGTATGAACAAAGATTGGGTATCATGTTACATAGTGACATAATTTATTGAAAGTATAGACAACAACCAAAATTTTTTTATAGTGACAGTATAATTGATCTCTGGACCATGTAAACTCTTGTTGATATAGTAAATGAAATTTTCAAGGTTATTGGCTTTATGACCTAAGAATTATCCTATTGCATAATCAAAAGCGTCATATGAATATGGAATGGTAAAGACCAATCAGGCCCTCTAAGCACTGGTGATGTAGTAATAAGGGGATTGAGTTGTAGGAAATATTCCTCACACAATGGTGTCCATGTGAACTCATAATCTTTTGTAAGCAATGTGTATAATGGATTGGCTATTTGACTAAAATTTTTAATGAAACACCTATAATAACCAGCATGTCCTAAAAATGATCTAACATATTTTTTCTTTGTAGGTGTAGGAAATGTAAGAATTACCTCAATTTTGTAGGGTCCACTTGTATTCCAGCTTCTAAGATGAAGTATCCTAGAAAAACTCCTTCTTACATCATCATAAAACATTTTTCATTATTTAGGGACAAATTATTATCTTTACATTTGATCAACACTTTTTCTAAGTTTACCAAAGCTTCTTCAAAAGTAACCCCAAATTTGGTGAAATCATCCATGTAGATTTCCATGCAATCATGTGAGATATCAACAAAGATGCTGATAATAGCCCTTTGAAAAGTAGCTGGAGAATTACATAAACCAAAAGGTAATACAAAATAGGCATATGTTCTCCAAGGACATGTAAATGTGGCCTTTTCTTGATCCTTTGAAGCAATACTGATTTGGTTATATCCACTATATCCATCAAGAAAAGAAAAATACTTTTTACCAACTAAGGTATCTAGAACTTGATCACTGAATGGAAAGGGAAAATGATATTTCTTTGTAGCATTGTTTAGTTCATTGTAATCTACACTTATTCTCCATTTACATCCCTTTTTAAGGACTATTACCAAAGGAGAAACCCATTTGTTGTCTGAGGTTAGGTAAATAAAACCAACATTCAATAGTTTTTGCAACTCAGTCTTTACAATTTCTCTCAAGGCTGGGTTAATTAATTCTTCTCTGAGGTTGGCGGAGTGGTAAAATGTCTTCATTGATGTAAATTTTGTGTGTACAGAGTTTTGGGCTCAATCCTTTCATATCTCCATAGTCCCAAGCAAAAGATTTTTCATGTTTACAAAGGAGTTGATTTAAATAATGATAATTGTTGTGGTGGCAATTTATTGTTAACATGTAGGTTGTGACTAGGTCAGAGCTCCATCGTAGTTGTTAGTTCAAGAATTGATACTTTAGGTATAGGAGGTGTCAATATATCATAGGGTAGTAATTGATGGATAATATCAGGTTCCACAGGTAGAACATAGTACTTATAGGTAGACAACTACAAAATAGAACTTTCAGAGATATCTTTTACTATAACATAGTCATTAGTAAGGATGCCTTGAATCACATCATCATCTTCTTGAAGTTGTAGGAAATATTTTTTGTGTAGCATCATAAGTTGACAAACAAAGTTAAGCTCTTCCACCTCATCTCCCAAATTAGGCCAAATAGGAGTACTTAAATCTAGTTGAGGTTGTCCTGGAGGATATAAAGATAACTTCTTAATTATTTGGCCATTTGAAATAGTCATGTTACCTGAATTGACAACTAATATAGGAATCTTTTGTGGCTAAATAATTTTTTCCAAGGATAACTAGGTAACCGACAAGAGTTACCTTGGGTGATAGTATTATGAAGTCAGCAGGATATTCCCAGGAATCTAATGTAACTACTATGCCTTCTAGTATGCCATCTGGGGTGAAAGTGGAACTGTCTGAAAGTTGTAATACTACTGGAGTGGTTCTCAATCCTTCTATACTCAGTCTATGCATGGTAGCCTTAGTCATAACATTAATAGCAGCACCCAAATCTATTAAAGCTTTTTTCATAGACTAACCATCAATTATAATATCCACAACTAGACTTCCTGGGTTAGAGTACTTGGGTATGTGTAGGATCATGGTATGCCAAACTATGCCCTTAAGTGGCAATGAAAATTCATAAAATCAGGTTTAGGAAAGTTGACATAAAAATTTGAACAAGTTATAGATATTATATCAAAAATATGTAAGAAGAGAATTTGTAGAAAATTGAATTTAGTTTCTAAGATACTATGCCTTTTTTGAAAAACAATTATTCTATAAGTCTAAAATTTCAGATTTCAATGTAATGGTATGAAAATTCTAAGAAAAAATAAGTAGGTGTATGTCTGATCACCTTAAACATGATCAAATGATAATTTGTTTTACAAGATTCTATATATAAGTAGTAGACATATGTCCAGATGTGACACATATTTTTTTGTAATTTTTTTCCTAGTAAATAATTAATTATGATTTTTCTTCTACAACTTTTCCATAATACAAAAACTCTCATGTCTGACCACGTTAACTTAGTCTAAACTTTATCAAATTGAATTTTTTTTAAATTTTTCTTGTAGTAAGAAAAGCATAGAATGTGACACATGTTTTGGATTTAAAAAATGTTATACAGTTTCAAAGTTATAGCTATTTTTCATTAAGTGTAGCAATCAATATTAGAAAGATAACAAGTAGGTGTATGTCTGACCACATTAAACGAAATCAAATGATAATATTTTTTTATAAGATTCTAGATAAAAGTAGTAGAATCATGTCCAGATGTGATGTATATTTTTTTGTATTTTTTTTCAAAGTAAATAATTGATTATGATTTTTCTTCTACAAATTTTCCTGAATATAAAAAATCTCATGTTTGACCACCTTAACTTAGTCTAAACTTCAACAAACTGAAATAATTATTTATTATTATTGTATTAGGTGAAGCATAGAATGTGATATATATTTCACATTTCAAAAATGTTATATTTTTTGAAAGTTATAGTTATTTTTCACTTTGGAATGACTATCCTTCCCAACATAATATCTATAAGTTTACCAATAACATCTACTATTTTGGATCCTTTTTCATACATCCATGCTTCTTGAAGTACGCTTCTTTAATGAATTTCCCATAGACAAGAACATCTTTGATAGCTTGAAAGAGTGGAATTTGAATATGCATTTATTTCAAATGATCAGTAATATCAAATGGTATTTCATCCTAGGGTATAGATATATCAGTTCTAAGCCTTTGAGGAAAAGGAAGATTAACTATGGTATGAACATCCACTTGACTTGTATTAGTTGGTGGGACTGTATTTGGCAAAGTAGTTTTTGGAAGTGGTGTTGATGCTACATGGAGGCTTGGAACTTCCTTAATAAAAAGAGGTTTTGGTGTGGGTAAAGTAATACCATATCTTAGGTGAATATTAGGTATTTCTAATGTATAGGAAGGGTAATGTTGGGCATTTATAGTATAAATAGGTTATTGTTGTTTTTTGTTAGGATTAGGCTATGGTTGAGAAGGTAATTGTGTTGGCCTTGGAGGAGTACTTGTGGCGGCAGGAATCGTCATGAGTGTAGGGTGAGACACTAGAGGTGGTGAGGATTGATAACAAGGATTTTGATTAGGCCATTTTTGGGGTTGTTTCCACTGGTTATATGGTTCCCAATTCCCTTGTGGTGGCTTCCATTGGTTTTGAGGTCTTGGCCATTGGGTTTTCTATGAATTAAACCACTTTTTTTTTCTAAGTATTAGGCTAGGTATTGTTCCAAGTAGGTTGGGAATAATGAGAAGGATTTTGAAAATTCTAGTTCTGCCATTCGTTATTATAAGGATTAAAAGATTGCAAAGGATCTTGGGGCATACCTTACCTTAGGGCCCATGACTGACATTGAGCAACAAAGAATACTTACTTGTCCTCTCCTTCTATTTTCTTGAACTCAATAGGAAGGTGTTGGGTCTCCAAATTCAGCAGTAGCTTGGACCGATAGTCCTTTTTCTACCGACAGTGTGGGCTATATTCAACTAGCTTGGCCTCTGCATCTTTGTGTTTCTTTTTGTCCTGCATTGTGTCCAAGTGTGTAGCAACATCATTGATAATATCTTTTTTGAAATTTGACAACAGGTTAGAAATTTCCATCTTAGAGATACCAAAGCGATTCCCTTTAGCAAGTATAGGTCAAAATCCTCTACCTTTCTTCACTGTTGATCTTGAATAGTTAAGACATATTTTCTTCATACCATCCCAAGAAGATTGACAAATGTCTCCTCCAACCACAAGATCTAGTGCTTCAAGATAGTGTTCATTCACTCCTCTCAAGAAAATGAGTTTTTGTGAATCCTCTTGCAGCATGTGCTAAGGATTCTTCTGTAGATTATACAAGAAGTGTGAAATATAATCTTCCAGAGTTTCATTTTCCTTTTGTGACATATAAAAAATTTCACCCCCCCTCAAGTTGCCCTCTTTACAATACTCTTTATACTTCAGCAGAAACCAAGTCTGCATCTCATTCCAAGTGGATGTTGCATTAGCCCCTAATCCCATGAACCATCTTAAAGCTGAATCATTTAACATTTTTGGAAATAACTTGAGTTTATGACTATCGGTGTCGTAATCAGATCTTCGATAAAGAATTTTAAACTCAAATAGAAAGGTGTCAGGGTATTTAGTGATTAGACCATAGAACTTTGGAAGTGCAACAGTGGGTATGTTCTTGAGATTGGTATTATTTATAAGACTAGGGAGAGGGAAACAAAAGGTAGGTTGTGCCATTACTACAGGTACTTGGGAGTGAATTTGTGGCTGGGTAGTGACAATAGCCAAAGGATTATTAGCAACATGTATACTTGTGAAATTATCAAGAAAACTGACAAAAATTTTAGCAAAAGGTCGAATATCAGATGGATCAAAAGGGTCTTCTATAGATGAGGATACTAAAGGAAATTTCAAACTTGCATTAGAAAAAGGTGATTCAACTTCTTCAAATTCTTCATTCAAATTACTAGGTTCTTTTGGAAGGAATCTTCCATAAAGATCGCATCTTCTTCCTCTTCGATGCATGCAGGTAATTGGAAAAACTTGTGAAGCAAGTTCATAACTACAAACTACTATCTAGAAAACAAGAAACTATCTAAAATGACTCAATAAGGTTCTTAGCCTGACACCATCCCCAACAACAGTGCCAAAAATGAACATCCCTATAATAGGTAATAATAATCATGCCATGGCTTCTCCTAGGAATAGTATATTCAAACTAAGTAACATTTTCCCTATCATGAAGTGCATTTAAATTGTCAATCCAGGGATGTATACTTGAAATGGGACAACACAGTTTGTGCACTAAGTATCTCATGGAGTGATTTTTCTTAAGCTGTAGGAAGGAAAATACATGAAATAAACTTACAATATTATTGTAGTAAAGTAAACACACATATCTACAAATGAGAATGATGTTGACAACTATCCTTTCATTCTTAACCTATTTTGTCAACCCAAAGCATTCATAATGATTATTTTTGCAAGTTTTGCAAGAACATACAAAGTGTATAGCGCTACAGGAAAGAACAATGAATTCTACTTGAATTGTTGTAAATGATTAAACAACTTAGTCTAGTCTACTCTAATCCACCTTCCAAGTGCCCCCCCCCCCCCCCCCCCCCCCCCCCCCACCCTAGTTAGCTTTTGCTAGTTGCCAACAGAAAATAATTAACTCAAAATCACTTCTTCATTGTATTTCAAGGAAAATAATTACATATCATGTGAAACAACACATGGAATTGGAAAAGTAACTTTTCTTCAGATCATATAAAAATACAACCATCTGATTAACTTTCTATCTAACCATCATCTCCCTTTATATAGAGGATTGATGCTTATTTGAACACAAAAGATAAGATCTAACTAATTCACACCATAAAGAAAGGAAAGTACAATAGTCCATGACATAATATCATAAAGTCTGCATAACTACTTCAACAGAACATGATCATAGAGAAAATATAGCGGAAGCATGTTCCTATATTTCCTGGAACAATTCTCCCTTCAATTTATCAGGCATGTCTCATGGTATCATAATGGCTCTCCATCATTGTGACTGAGCCTTTTCTCTCTCTTCATTAATGCTCACTAATCCATTCTTCATTTGCTCCTCTTTCCTTGATAGGTTAGTAGCACATGCATATATTCAAGTATTTACCATTCAACTTAATCCAAATATTAGAACAAACATTCAAACAATCATATGAAATACTGCAACATATGTATAATATTTGACAAAGTATATCAACTACTATCTACCCATAGGTTTTTTTGGTTTGACTATACTTATAGAATATTCATAAGCTCAAATATCGAAAAGGCATAACAAGTGTTTCAAATTTCTGAAAAAGAGCATGTAAAGGTATTATAAAACAAAGATAAATTATTGATCCATCATCCATCAACCCTTGCAACAATGTATAAGGGACCATAAGCTTCTTTAATTGTCTCAGAAGATTCAAAGGTAACACAAGTATGAGGTGAAGGTTTGAGTTTGGGTTTCTTAACTTGATTGACCACATGACTAACTTCATCACTTTTGTCCTCGTAGTCAATGCAAGGAGAAGAAGAAGAAGAAGAAGGTTGGGTTTGGTCAATGGTACTCGTTGAATGGGATGGAAAAGGATTGGTATAGATTTGCATGTTTTGGTTAGGAGGTTCTATAGATCTATTCTCATTATTATTGTGTCCTTCCATAGATATAGCATTAGAATCAATAAGGTGTTGAATAACAATTTGTAACTAGTAATGCCTTTCAGTATCATGACCATGTTGATGATGGTATTGACAGAAAGCTTTGGGATAAAAGTATTTGGATTTAGTTTTAGAAGGATCAATGAGTTTGATTGGAGGACGTGTTAACACATTATCATTAATTAACTTTAGCATCACATTATCCGAAGTTTCAAAAAGATGAGAAAAATTACGAGCAGGTTTAAAAATGGATGACAAAGCACGCACACCTTTGGATGTTGCTACCACTTGTTCATCAACAATGTTGGATGAGTTGTTAATTTTTATGAAGGTTTTCAATTTTTGAAACTTGTTGAAATTGGTTGTGGCATCACTCTTATCAACATGAACAAAAGACAATGGATTGTTGCTCTCAGGTTGACTCACATGTAGTTGATAATGATAAAGAATTGAAAACAATTGAGAAAAGGAAGATAATTCAGAAAGAAGAGTCTTATCTCTACATTCATTCTTTTGCAAATTAACAATAAAAATGTGTTGCACATGAACATAAGGTACATAATAAGAAATCTAAGCATGCAAATGCTTAAATCTTCCAATGAAGTCACTAACGTTCTCTTTAACTCCTTGTTTAAAATGCATCAAATCAGTCCAAGGAAATTGAGGACCAATGTTGTTTTGAAATTTTTGAATAAAAGAATTAGCGAGCTTGTGAAAGGAATTAATGGAATAAGGAGGAAAAGAAAAATACCACTGCAAGGCTTTGTCTCTAAAGGTTCTTGTAAATTTTTTTTCCATGAACCTATGGTTGTGAGATAAATCCCTACACAAGGTTTGAAAAGTATTAACATGAGTCAACGGATCAGCCCTACCATTATAGGTCTCAAGATGAGGAATCTCAATATTTTGTAGGATAGAAACATAGATGATATCCAAAGACAAAGGCCTAGCAATATCACAAGTGGGAATGTTAAATTTGGACTGAGTCATGGAGGTAATTTTTTGTTACAAAGAGCACACAGTTTGAGCCAAGCTATTAATGGTAGAATCGGTAGAAGAAATGGTTAGAGGAGAAGCATGAATCATGTTAGGAGCATTGTTGGAAAGGATATTTGAATATGAAAAGGGAAAACTATGGTAAGTAGGAATGGATGAAGGCACTGAAATACATGGAACACTTGAAGGAATGGAAGGAAGAATGGGATTAGGAAGACGCGTATGTGTAGAATTGTAATTTTAAATTGGAATTTGTCATGATAGGTGGTGTAAACGTGGACACATTAGGAATAAAAGTAGAGATAGGAAAATAGGCTTCAACACTTGTAGTAGATGGGGTGAGACCTAAATATTGAGCACAATCTGTAAGAGGTTTGACATTGGTATGAAAAAGATGAGAAATGCTACACAAGATGTTAAGACCATGTTCATCATTATGAATAAGTTTCCTTATGCCTTGTACAACATAAAGGCTTTAGGATTGTGGTTTTCTTAAGCTATCTATTGTTCAAACTTTATAAAACCATTGGAAATTTTTTGGAACTAGTCAGGAGGAACCCTTAAGACTAAATTTTCACCATGAGAAGAATGAGAAGAGTTATTCTCTGTGATATGATTGATGTCATTAAGATGCATGCTGGTCTCATCAAGATTCCTAGGAAAGAAGGAGGGTTCATGATCAGAGGAACCTATAAGTCTATGACTTCTTATACCAAAATTATATTATAGGTTGGACTCAAAGAGATAACACTAATGCACAAAGGAATGAAAGGAAAAATAAATGCATTATAATTATGAGATTTGAGAGAAAAATGAAAAAGGAAATCCTTTTTAGAAAAATAACCTTAACTATCAAATTCAAACTAGATATGAATGCATAGAATGTAGCAAATATGTAAGATAAATAGTGACTATTAGAATGCATACAATGTAGATCTAGATAAGTAATTTCAAGAAAGGGAATCTAACACCAAAATCAGATTGGAAATGTTATTAGTCAGGTTCTCCAAAATATACATAAGAAAATTGTGAGGAATGCTATGTAGAAAATAATAGATCACTCAACAAATTCGGGGTTGCACATTAGGGAAGTATGTATGCTCCCAAAGGCTAAACCTAAAGAAAAATAGATTATCACAATGCAAAATGGATGTAGGGATGCTAATAAAAGATCCAAATGAGACTGGAGGAATTGGGGTTTACTTTCCTTAAAGAGATATGAAATGTGAATGTGTGTGATAAGATGTGTAAATATATGTGAGGAATTGATGCTATGACTAAGAAAATGACTACTAACAAGATGTAATATTAGATCTAATGCATAAAAGTAAATGTAAGATGAAAATAAGAAACATGAACTCACCTTGAAACTAGAAGAGGAAGAATGAACTTCAGATCTGGATTTGACTATTGTAGAGTTGTCAGAATCAAAAATAGTTCTAGATCTATTACCCTAACACCTTTATTTTCTAACTATGAAAATTATAGATTCCCAAGACTATGTTGATCCAAGTTGCCCTTGTCCAAGAAAATTCTCCTTGTCCCAGAGAATCAAAATATAATGAAATCTATGAAGGGTATGAAATTGGTTTTGGACATCTTAAAATATGGACCAAAAACTCCAACAACCCACTCCTACAAAGAAGAAAATAGGGGAAAAGGTTGTGGAAAGGGGCTTTTCGCGGTCAAGCCCCTATATAGGAATCAATTTTATAATGAAATAAAAATTGTATAAGGAAATTATTGTAAAAAAAGTAAATGTAAGTATTCACGTTACATGAAAAACCCTCATGGATGGAAGTTAGGATCTGATAAACCCACAAAGATGTGTGTAAAAAATGTAGGATCAAGGATGTCTGCACAAATGCAATGGATCTAGCTTGCCAATACTAGATCTTGAATGAATGTATTCTTGTGGATCTTCTTGCCAGCTTGATAATTCCTCTACTTAGACAAGAGAGAAAAACTTATATCAACTAGGGAAGATTTCATTTTCTTGAATGAAGACTGGAAGAGATGGAGACTTGGAGATATTCAATGGGTGCTTGTCTTCAAATCTTGAATCCAAATCCTTAATTGCACAACTTGAAACCTTTCTTGCACTTGAAATCACCAAATTTATTACATGAAAATACTACACATAATCTTGGATGTCAAAATGAGAGGCCTTGATGTTGTTTTATGATCATTTCAGGACTCAATATTGTTAGGCCAATCACAAATAAAGAATGGGAAGAAAAACCTCTTTATTAGGTTCAAAGCCACTTAAAATAAATGCCTAAGGACAAGGCTAGCCTAGGTTAGTCTTTTCCAGGACAAAGCTGACTTAAGTTGACCTAGTTCCAGTAGGGTTAATTTCAAAGAAGATATGTGGCTTGGGAAGTCTGAAAAGTTTTGGGGGAAGAAAATGAAAGATGTGGGAAATCAAGCATAAAGACATTCAAATATAGAATTTGCTAAAATGGGTTCTAATAGGTCCTAAAGCCACCATTAATGTGTGGTAACTTGTTAGGTTGGTACAAAAACACTTCAAAAAAATTGAGAAAATGCATCTAACAAGCATAAAACCAAATTATTGCCAACATATTTCTTTCTTGTGCAAATGTGAGAGTGTTAGGAAAAGGCGCGAACATATAGAAAACATGAATATTACCATTAAAGATCCTCTAGTATAAATTTATGCAGCGTTTGGAAGTATAGACGATCACATAAATAATTTGACTATATGTCCCAAAGAAATGTGTTCTCATAAAGCGCTATGAATGCAAAATATGCACAAGATGGATTTTTGAAAAGACTTCAAAAGCTTTTAATAAAATGCAACTCGAAAAGTGCCATAGTTGTAGTATATGTACAAAATGGATTTATTTAAAATTTTAGATAGTTTCCAACGAATGTAGTTGTAAGTGCGTCACCCAACTACTATCAAAGGATGTGAACAAAAGATGAATTTATTAAAATTTTCATAAACCCTTTCTAGCAAGTATAGACTGGCGAGTGAAATGCCAAATTATTTACCTATTTAATCCCATCCTAAATCATTTGATAAGATGTCTCAAATAGAGGTTTTCTCAAGGAATGCAATGATTGCAAGATTTGCAGAACATGGATTTAAGGAAAAGACCTTAAAAATACTTCCGGCAAATGTGACTGGCTCACGAAAAACTAGATTCAACCCCCTTTGCCTACATTGCCCATTCTGAAATAAAATGAGAGCTTGGCAGTCATCAATGCTACCCTCATACACTTGTACGCAAAAAAGAGGAAACTTAGACTAGGTACATGAATGGTTTAGCAGACTTTCTCGAAAGAAATGTGAACTCAAGGTTGTTATGATTATAGGATGCATATAGAATGGATTGATGAAAAGCTTTAAAAAACTCCAGGCAAACATGATATTAACGGGTGAAATGCCACATTCCACAACTCCATAATAGATTTCTACTCTAACAAAATAAAATAAAATAATGGCTTAAATTAAACTCATTCCAAGGGGGAAAATGAGGACTTTATCTTTGGATTTTATTTTGTTACTTTTCTTAATAACTCTTACAAAATCATTGCTGAAGTTATGCTTATGTGGATTAAACTTATTTTAAAAGAGATAGTTAGGCCCAAGAAAATTATGTTCCATGGCAGAAGGTTTATTCCAAATAATATTGTGTTGACATAGGAAACTATTGGATGGGCTCAACAATCAAAGAAAAATGCTCTTCTAGCTAAGATTGAATTCGAAAAAAGATTATATTATAATGTGTTTTATAGCTTTATCCTCAAGATGTTACAATGGTTAGATTTTAGGCCTAAATTATGTAAACATGTTTGAATATTTTTTAGGGATGATAATGTTTAGTCAGTTGTAATTTTTTTTGACAAATCCATTCCCTATATAATGATCTATTAGCTAGGGTTGTCCTTTGTCACTATTTCTCTATATATGTTCTTGCTACTGATGCTCTTGGTTATCTACAACAAAAATAGAACCAAATAAATTTCATTAAGGATATTTTCATTCCAAATAATGTGTTTGTGCTTAACTTTGATATTGTTGATGGTAGTATACTCTTCCTTCTAAACTTTAAAGAGGAGACTAATAATGCGATGAATGTCCTTAATCTTTATTGGTTTATTTCTAGTTCAAAGTAAATGCATCACTAAATTGAATTTCTCATGGCATAAATAGATTATTCCTAATGAGTAGAAGTAGATTAAACATGGATATATTTATCATTACCTAGGTATCCCTTTTGTGTTGGGAGTTCCTCATTCTAATATGTGGAACTGATTTCTCACCAATTTGAGAAAATAAAACTTGTACTTGGGGAAATAATGTTTTGTCATTAGCTTGCAAGATCCATGCTGCAAACTATATTTTTTTGGCTTCTCATGTGGATTATTGTACTTGTCAGAAAAAGGATGTGAAGAATTAATTTTAGTCACTTTTTATGGTCAAATTTTAATGACAATGTTCGTTTTAAATCCAATTCATAGTCAAATTTCATTAAGCCAAAGCTAAAGGTGGATTAGGTATGTTAGGTCCCAAAACACAAAGGGTTTATTCATCATCAAAATGGATAATAATTAGAGTAGTTATTAGAGAAGAACCATGGAAAGTTCTAGTTGTCATATAATAATTATAGCTTGTATCAAAGGGAAATGAAAATTGATCAAATGGTTCTAGATAAAAAAAACTCTTGCCCCTTCTTTAACATTAAAGCTTCATTTCTTGTATAAGGCATATGGAGGGCTTGACAATAAGCTTGCAAATGTTTAAAGTGGAAAACTTCTTTGCAACATGGCTTCACTTTTGGTGGAACAAATTGATTTAGTATTGAGGTCAACCCTTGATTGTTTCTTTTCCAAGACAAGATCATTATCTATTCAATAAACAGATTCACTAGTTTGAGGTCATTGTAAGAATTTGATATTTTAGACTAGGGACTTGACAAAGCATCAGAAATATTTGTTTTTAAATGATATTATAAAATATTTATTATATATTTATAAAATCAATTGTCCATGTAGACCTTTTTTATGAAGGTTTGTATTCCACTTTATGGTAATTTTATGAAGGACTAGTTGGGGTTGTCTAGTTATCAATTTAGTAATTTATTTCCTTTTGAAAATGGTTAATTTGAACCCCATTCCTACTAGGATCTTAAATTTGAGATTGAAACTCAAATGGAAATGCAAATTTCAAGGAAAATAAATGGAAGAAAATGAGTGCTCGAGGTTGGAGGTCCAAAGATAAGGCTAATGCTTATATTTTAACTTGGAAACTCTTAATTGTCAAATTGCACTACTAAATTTTTTGTTTACATATATGATGTTTTAGCTTCTTAAATATCTTTTGTGTTAGTACAACTAGAACCTATTTTGTAGGCTAGGAAATTAGAGTGCTATTTAAAGAACCTTATTGCTATTTTTTTATGATGTTCTATGTTGGGGTTAGGCTTTCATAACAATGTTGCAATTGATTTCAAGAGATAGATCAAATTTTTTAATATATAGAAAATAAGATGTTTGGCAGTTTTATCAAAGCAATTTATTCATTTAGGAGGCATAAATACTTTAGTTTTACTCTAATATCATTTTCTAAATTATATTTTTATGTCCTTAGTTGTTGGGAGTGCCCAAAGAAAAAAAAAAGATCTTCAAGAATTTGAATGAGATTAAGTACCAAATTCTCCAAGTACATGAAAAAGATACCATGTTTTCTAAATCGATGCAATGCTTATTGAAGTTCACAATTTAAAAATGTTATACTATTTTAGAATGTTTGAGATATTTGGAATAGTTTTTTTGGTTCCGGTTGGGTTGTTAGTTGTTTGTCTATTTCTTATATTATCCAAGTTGCCTATTTTTTGCCCTTTTCATTACAATTTATTTTCCTTTGCATCAATAAAAAGAAATAGTGTGGCTCTTTAGGTATTTTCATAATTTTCTTTATATTGGTAATGTTCTTAGATAATTTTGACCATTGGATGTTGTTCTAAGGAAAAGGGAAAGATCGTGAAGAATAATGTATTACCTACATCAAGGGAAGATCCAAGTGCCCTCATATATGTTGAGATTTTGACAAAATTTAATACATTAATAAGGACTACAAATATAATATTTCAAAGGAGGACTTTGAAGAAGGTTTAGACTTAGAAAATTTATGATGACAATATTGGCGTGTACATTGTAGACCTTGCTACACATGCATTTGTGAATGCATGGTTGATTAATATTGGTAAATCCTTTCGCATGACTACTAATAGGGTGTGGCTTGTTGAGTATGAAATCTTTGATCATAGAATGTGATACATGATAGACGATTCTTCTCTTAAAAAATTGCATTGTGCATCTACATATCTTGAAATAGATGTTGAAATAGAGGCACATTTTTTTTAAAATAATCTAAAACCCAGCTCTAGTTTTATTTGATCTTGTCTCCACATGGGGCGACTTTGATATCACCATTTTCGAGGAGAGCCCAGCCTCATTTTATGTGGGGTAATTATCATTTTCTTCGAAAACTCCTCCCTTAATCTTGCCATGTGATATGCGTTTGGCCTATACTTTTGGATCATATGGCAAATAACAAGATATAAGCTTTTTTTAAGCCGATAGGCTATATTACGTAAGGTTTCCTTTAAAACCTGTCCGATGCTGAGAATCCAGGTGGTAAGTTGTTATGTGGTTTTCAGTTGCTCACAATAAAGCGGAAAGTTAAGTTACTTCAGTGGAAGGGTGGAAAGTTGTTTATCGTTTGCAGACAAAATGGTTTTGTTGATTGTTTTTTACGTCAGTACATATATTCAGTGGATTGTTTTATTGAGTTTTGAATCGCATAAATCTACGAATCTAAAATCATTGAATGCTAGTCCAGCAAATGCAATGTATCTGTCATTATCAGTTTATGACACTTTAATAAATTTGATAGTTCGAATCAAATATTGGATTTTCTGTAAATGCAATATATAAGTAAAACCATTTCCAACCATAATATATGACAAAAATCGACCTTCATTATGACAAAGCTCTCATTTTATTTCTGGTTGTTGAATTTGGCCTCATACCTTCCATTTACATTTGCTTGAAAGTTTCTAAAGCCTTTTCAACAATCTCTTTTTGTGCATATCCTGCATTCATTGCAAACCACGAGGCCACTGTTTTTTCAGGATTACTATCTTTTTTAGTCTCTGTTTTCATGGATGTTCAAACCCTGTTTCCATAACTTCCATTTTGACACAGGCAGGGAGGATGTTGGGCAAGGTTGTAGAATTTGGCTTTACATCTGCCCATTGCATTTTCTAGAATGTTCCTAAACCTTTTTATCAAATATTTAACACCATAGTATACATTAGAGTTCAAAATATCTCTGTACCTTCTAATTGTTTAAAAGTTTATAAAATCTTTTTCCAAGTCCAAATTGCGATTTTGTTGTTTAAGATACCTCATTGATTTTTTACAACGCTAATTTTTGCCAAAAACGTGTATGATTTGGAGGATGTTAAATGTTACTTTCAGTAGCATTCATTGTATTGCTTTATAAATGTTTTTCATTCATAGAAATTTGATAGGCCATTTATGCTATTGGAATCCATAAGTGTTTGTGTTGTCTGAATTAGTGATGGATAAGCTTCTTTGTTTTCAGTAAGAAAGGTTATTTAGCCTATATACCTTCATTTCCCCTGCCACCGAACCATGTTCTTTCAAAGGCATTAATATGTATTTGTGTCATCAAATACCATGGTTCCCTAGAGATTCATACACTGATCCCCAAGGCTCATCTACTGTATCAGAAACATGTTTCTATCTTGGAGATATATACTATGGAGGCATCTTCAAACACTAGAAGACTTCAAATGAAGTTTCTTTGCATCTTTTATACATCTTCTATAAGCATCCCTGAGAAAATGAGGAAATTTCCTAAAGCTTTTTCAAATATATTACATAAATTACATTGGATTTTCTAAAATTGTTGATAAATGGCTAACAAAAATTAAATGAACTAAAACAACTACACTAACAGGTTTGTCTCCTGATAACTAGTATAAATACCTTTCTCAACAAGAAGGCATAGATTTTGAAGAAATGTTTTCTCATGTTACTAGAATAGAAGCTATGAGATTATTCTTGGCATACGGTGCACATAATAACTTCAAGGTATATCAGATGGATGTGAAATCTGCATTCTTGAATAGGGATCTTGAAGAAGAAGTCTATATAGAACAACCTGATGGATTTCCTCTATCCGAAGATGAAGACATGATATGCAAGTTGAAGAAAGCTCTGTATGGACTAAAACAAGCTCCAAGGGCTTGGTATGCAAGATTAGACAAATACTTACTTAGGCTTGGGTTCAGAAAAGGTAATGCTGACAACAATTTGTAATTAAGAACTAGTGAAGATGGAGTTGTGATAATAGAAGTTTTTTTTTATGATATTATCTTTGGAGGCAATGATGAATTATGTGAGAAATTTTATAAAGAGATGGAAAATGAATTTGAGATGTCCATGATAGGAGAAATGAAATTCTTTCTAGGACTGTAAATATATTAGAGCAAGAATGACATTTATTTCTCCGACTAAGTATCTTAAAGAAATGCTAAAAAGTTTGGAATGAAAGACTATAAACCAGTTGGTACACTCATGGTGATTGGTAATAAACTATCAAGTAATGATGAAACTAAGTGTGTTTTTCAGACTGAGTACAGATCAATGGTTGTTGGATTACAATATCTAACTCACACCAGACCAACTATTGGTAATGTTGTTGGGATTGTGGCTAGATATCATGTAAAACCTAAAGAGACACACCTAGTTGCGGTGAAAAGGATATTGAGATATCTAAAAGGAACAACAGACTATGGCTTATGGTATGATAAAAAAGATAGCTTTGAGCTTCATGCTTATACTAATGTTGATTGGGAAGGAAATATTGATGAGAGGAAGAGTACTAGTGGTGGTGCATTTTTCCTTTGGAAAAAGTTGGTTTCATGGCTCAGTAAGAAGAAAGATTGTATAGCTCAATCTACTGTGAAATTAGAGTATGTTGCTGCTGCTATTAATTGCACTCAAATTGTTTGGATGTAGCAAATGATAAAGGATATTGGAATAACTTTTGATGAACCAGTGTTTATCCATTGTGATAACACCAATACAATGAACATGTCAAAGAATCCGATGATGCATTCTAAAACTAAGCATATTTCTATCAAGTATCACTTCTTGAGAGACAAGGTGGTAGAGAAGGAAATAAAGTTGGAGTACATTAGCACAAAGGAACAAATAGTATACATCTTTACAAATTCATTTCCAAAAGATACCTTTGAATATCTCAGAGGTATGCTTGGGGTTCAGGCCCCTCCTAGTTAGAATTAAATGATGCAGGGATGCATCAGTCCAGAGGTCTTTAGATCCTTATCATATTCTGTACTTGATGTAAGGATCTACTCCTCAAGGGGAGTGATCGTTGAAGACAATTGATGACTTATGGCACCCTTTGCCATTGTTGTCAAATGGGGAGTATTTCTAGGAGAAAATCCCAACTATATGGGGAGATTGTATGGAGGTTTACTATGAAAGCACTGTTTGCTTACAAAACTTTGGATTGATAAAACTTTGGATTAATGGATTTTACCATATGTTGACAACAATGCCAAAGGGGGATAGTGTTGGATATTGCTAATGCATTGGGGAGATGGTTGATACATTTAATATGTTTAATCACTACATTGAGTGATGTTGAAACTGTTTCTGTTGTCATTAGTGTTTTGTCACTAATGTCAACATACGTTTCTGTAAATAGAAGAGGCTGGTTACTATAGTGTACATACACTATATGGATGTTTCAGAACATGCGAAGTCAGATGAGAGAACAAGAAGATGTTGTGGTCTTATATCCAAGATCACATCATGTAATGTTGAATATTGGATAAGTTACAGATGTTTTGGTGAAGACTGGTTACTGGACAGTGATAGTGGAAGCTGATAGAGTCAGTCTCTCTATTTTTTCTATATCTTTTGAAGAAGGACTGGATTTTGTGTATGTGAGCTTAAGGGATGATAAAGAAGGTATTGATGAATTTTTATTGGTTAGCACAAGTCATGGAAAGATGGTTGACGTCAGCTATGGCGTATGATCTAGAGAAGACTTATTTGGGAGCCAACTTCAGAGATGTAGCGTGCATTTTGGTTGGCAAATGTAAATTAAGGATGTTGGTCCTTAATTATTGTATACTTTTTTTAGATACTATGTATATCTTAACAAGGATTTATGTAATTGTTTGTATATTAAGAAAGCCTAATCGACTGACCTGATCATGTAGAATGTAATAGGGTATATATGTAAGATCTTTTCTTTGGAAAAGACATGGATGAGATGGATGTGATGTGAAAGATAATTAGGAAAGCTGTGAGCTTGTGTCTACTAGATGTAGAGCAGAGGATTACCTATGTGCTTCATTGGAATTGATCAAGCAAAGACAGTTCCTACTAGATAGTTCAAAATATTGTGTATTTCTTCATATACACCTGTGTTGCGGACAATGAATTCTGAAGGTGGGTTTAACCTTCTTTGGGCAATGAGCCCACCCTTTTTTCTTGACTCCTAATAGGGTCTGTCCTCTAACAAGACTATGTACTGTAATGCTTTAATCAACTCCCAACATGGCTAGATCTTCTAACAAGGATACTATACTCTTAGTACATCATTTGTGGGTGCTAATTCCCACTGGGGTTTTTCCCTTTAACAGAGTTTTCGCGACACCTAAATTTTGTGTTATTATGTTGGCATTCATTGTGTGCATTGGATTTGTTATTGCTTCTATTCAAAGTTTAAATTTTAATATTCTATCATACAACTGATTCAGCCCCCCCTCTCATTTGTATTGTGGACCATTATTCCTAACATTATGATCCTTGGTAGAAGGTTTATTCCAAATAATATTGTGTTGACAAAGGAAACTATTGAATAGTTCTAACAATCAAAGAAAAATGATCTTCTAGTTATGATTGAATTCAACAAAAGATTATATTATACTGTGTTTTATAGCTTTATCCTCACGATGTTACAATGGTTAGATTTTAGGCCTAAATTGTGTAAACATGTTTGAATATTTCTTAGGGATGATAATGTTTAGTCGGTTGTAATTTTTTTTTGACAAATCCATTTCCTATATAATGATATATTAGGTAGGGTTGTCCTTTTTCACCATTTCTTTATGTTCTTTCTACTTATGCTCTTGGTTATCTACAACAAAAATAGAACCAAATGAATTGCATTAAGGGTATTTTGTTTCCAAATAATGTGTTTGTGCTAAACTCTGATATTGTTGATGGTAGTATACTCTTCCTTCTAAACTTTAAAGAGGAGACTAATAATGTGATGAATGTCCTTAATATTTGTTGTTTTTATTTCTGGTTCAAAGTAAATGCATCACTAAATTGAATTTCTCATGGTGTGAATAGATTCAAGTCCTCATTTGATTCCTAATGAGTGGAAGTACATTAAACATGGATATATTTATCATTACCTAGGTATCCCTTTTGTGTTGGAGTTACTCATTCTAATATGTGGAACTGATTTCTAACCAATTTGAAAAAATAAAACTTGTACTTGGGGTAATAATTTTTTGTCATTAGCTTTTAAGATCCATGTTGTAAAATATATTTTTTTTGCTTCTCGTGTGGATTATTCTACTTGTTAGAAAAAAGGATATGAAGAATTAATTTTAGTCACTTTTTATGGTCAAATTAGAATGACAATGTTGGTTTTAAATCCAATTCATAGTCAAATTTCAATAAGCCAAAGCTAAAGGTGGATTATGTATATTGGGTCCCAAAACAAAAAGGGTTTGTTCATTATCAAAATGGATAATTAGAATAGTTACTAGAGAAGAAGTATGGAAAGTTCTAGTTGTCATATCATTATTATAGCTTGTATCAAAGGGAAATGATAATTGAGCAAATGGTTCTAAATAAAAGAAATCTTGCCCCTTCTTTGACATTAAAGCTTTAGTTCTTTTACAAGGCATATGGAGGGCTTGGCAATAAGCTTGCAAATGTTTAAAGTGGAAAACTTCTTTGCAAAATGTCTTCACTTTTGGTGGAACAAATTGGTTTAGTATTGAGTTCAACCCTTCATTATTTCTTTTCCAAGACAAGATTGTTATCTATTAAATAAACAGATTCACTAGTTTGAGATCATTGTAAGATTTTAATATTTTGGATTAGGGGCTTGAGAAAGCATCATAAATAATTTTGGTTTAAATGATATTATAAAATATTTATTATATATTTATAGAATCATTGGTCCATGTAGACCTTTTTTATGAAGATTTGTACTCCACTTTTTGATAATTTTATCAAGGACTAGTTGTGGTTGTCTAGTTATCAATTTAATAATTTCTTTCCTTTAAAAAATGGTTTATTTGAACTCCCTTCCTATCATGATCTCAAATTTGAGATTGAACCTCAAATGGAAATGCAAATTTCAAGAAAAATAAATGGAATAAAATGAGTGCTCGAGGTTGGAGGTCCAAAGCTAAGGCTAATGCTTAGATTTTAACTTGGAAACTCCTAATTGTCAAATTGCTAGTGAATTTTTTGTTTACATGTATATGAATTTTTAGCTTCTTAAATATCTTTTGTGTCAGTATAACTAGAACCTATTTGGAGGCTAGGAAATTAGAGTTCTATTTAAAGAACCTTCTTGCTTCTTTTTAAAAAAAAATCATGTTCTATGTTGGGGTTAGGCTTTCATAAAAATATTGTGATTGATTGCACAAGATAGATGAAATTTATTAATATATAGAAAATAAGATGTTTGGTAGTTTTATCAAAGCAATTTATTCATTTAGGTGGCATAAATACTTTAGTTTAACTCTAATATCATTTTCTAAATTATCTTTTTATGTCCTTAGTTGTTGGGAGTTCCTGAAGAACAAAAGAAGATCATCAAGAATTTGAATGAGATTAAATACTAAATTCTCCAAGTACATGAAAAAGATACCTGGTTTTCTAAATCGATGCAATGCTTATTGAATTTCACAATTGAAAAATGTTATGCTATTCTACAATGTTTGAGATGTTTGGAATAGTTTTTTAGTTCTAGTTGGGTTGTTAGTTGTTTGTCTATTTCTTCTTTTATCCAAGTTGCCTATTTTTTTCTCTTTTCATTACAATTTATTTTCTTTTGCATCAATAAAAAAATCTGTAGTGGCTCTTTATATATTTTCATAATTTTCTTTATATTGATAATGTTCTTAGATAATTTTGACCATTGGAGGTTGTTCTAAGGAAAAGAGAAAGACCATGAAGAATTATGTATTACCTACATCGAGGGAAGATCCAAGTGGCCACATATATGTTGAAATTTTAACAAAATTGAATACAATAATAAGGACTACAAATATAATATTTCAAAGGAGGAGTTTGAAGATGGTTTAGACTTAAGAAACTTTATGATGACAATATTGGCATGTACATTGTAGACCTTTCTACACATGCATTTGTGAATGCATGGATGATTAATATTGGTAAATCCTTTGACTTGACTACTAATAGGGTGTGGCTTGTTGGGTATGAAATATGTGATCATATAGTGTGATACATGATAGATGATTCTTCTCTCAATATTGTTGCCTACAGAAGGGTCAAGCTTGTGTGCACACATAGGAGGACAAAACTATCACTTGTTTTTTTTAGGTTCTTGGTTTGGTGAAGAACTTGGAGATTGTATCCTAAGAGAAAAGTGAACCATATGGGAATATCTTTGATCTTCACCTTGAATATGGTTGCATATGATGAAAGGAGTTGTGGTTTTTTCTAATATGTTCAATGCTAGAACTTTATTTCACTTGGGTGGAAACACCATTGAGTGTACCAGTCTACAATTCTTATTTCTAAGAATTAAATAAATTTGTATGATAAATTTTATCATCGTTATTTAGGACCCTCCATTTTTACTTCCTAGTTTGACATAAATGCTTTTAACTTATCTACTACTAAAAGAAAATTAGTGAAATATTTCAATAATATTATGTGTTTTTGTTATTATTGCTATTAATTATAGATTTAGTGGCAAAGGAGGTGGTTATATAATGTTATAAATGTTAAATATCCCATTACATTTTTATGATTTCTCTTTTCTATATATGTATGTTATCCATTGCCAAATCTTCCACCTTATGTGATCTTAGTATTATATCCATTATGTGTGCATTCACTATCTTATATTATATGATTACCTTACAAGTTTCTTACATGACATGTCCTTTTTTATTTACATGGCTAATCTTCATATATTATTGCTTGTGTTTGCATTAGAAGAAATTTTGGAGGTATCGTATGATCTATTGTTGTTTTATTGCAGTTACATAATTATATCTTGAAATATCTTAAGTGATTATCACACAATATTATATATAATCATTTATTAGAAATTCTTTAGAATTTTACCATATTATCACATTTTCCCCTTATCATTAATTTCTTGAGTACTTTATTTGAAATCATTTAAATAAAATAAAAAAATTTTCAATAAATTTATCTAGAATGATACATTTATAACATCATGATAATCTTTTGATATATAATGACATGAAAACCTTATCTTTATTTATGCAGAGTCAAAATTCAAACAATAAGGAAAAATTCTTATCTTAAAAAATTGCATTGTGCTTCTACATATCTTAAAATAGATGTTGAAATAGAGGCACATTTTTTTTTAAATAATCTAAAACCTAGGTCTAGTTTATTTTATCTTGTCTCCACATGGGGCGACTTTGATATCACCATTTTCGAGGAGAGCCCAGCCTCGTTTTATGTGGGGTAATTATCATTTTCTTCGAAAACTCCTCCCTTAATCTTCCCATGTGATATGCGTTTGGCCTATACTTTTCGATCATATGGCAAATAACAAGATATAAGCTTTTTTTAAGCCGATAGGCTATATTACGTAAGGTTTCCTTTAAAACCTGTCCGATGCTGAGAATCCAGGTGGTAAGTTGTTATGTGGTTTTCAGTTGCTCACAATAAAGCGGAAAGTTAAGTTACTTCAGTGGAAGGGTGCAAAGTTGTTTATCGTTTGCAGACAAAATGGTTTTGTTGATTGTTTTTTACGGCAGTACATATATTCAGTGGATTGTTTTATTGAGTTTTGAATCGCATAAATCTACGAATCTAAAAACATTGAATGCTAGTCCAGCAAATGCAATGTATCTGTCATTATCAGTTTATGACACTTTAATAAATTTGATAGTTCGAATCAAATATTGGATTTTCTGTAAATGCATTATTTTTAAAGTTGGCAAATGCATTTATGGATTTTACCGTAAAACATCACTAGCAAGGCTGTCTATAAATACCGTGAACTATGCAAAGAGGAATGCGAACAGTTTGCAGCAGATAGCACCATTGAAACACACAAAAATCAACAATATGGCTGGTTTGTCTCATTCATATATAAGTAAAACCATTTCCAACTATAATATATGACAAAAATCCACCTTCATTATGTTTTGATATATGTCCATACGCTGTTACAAAGCTCTCATTTTATCACGGGCAAGGAGGATGCTGGCAAAGGTTGTTGAATTTGGCCTCATACCTTCCATTTACATTTGCTTGAAAGTTTATAAAGCTTTTTCAACAATCTCTTTTTGTGCATATCCTGCATTCATTGCAAACCACGAGGCCACTGTTTTTTCAGGATTACTATCTTTTTTAGTCTCTGTTTTCATGGATGTTCAAACCCTGTTTCCATAACTTCCATTTTGTCAAAGGCAGGGAGGATGTTGGGAAAGGTTGTAGAATTTGGCTTTACATCTGCCCATTGCATTTTCTAGAATGTTCCTAAACCTTTTTATCAAATATTTAACACCACAGTATACATTAGAGTTTAAAATATCTATGTACCTTCTAATTGTTGAAAAGTTTATAAAATCTTTTTCCAAGTCCAAATTGCAATTTTGTTGTTTAAGACACCTCATTGATTATTTACAACACCAACTTTTGCCAAAACCTGTATGATTTTTGAAATCATAGAGAATTCTCTATACACATGCATATATATCCAACCTTTTTCAAAATAACATACCAATATGAGTACACATCTCCTAGTAACTAGGTTATATACCATTCTGAATTTTTGGAGACTTAGATTGTACAAATACCCCAAAATTTGCTATGATAAAAAGAACTCAACTCATATAGTTCTAATATCTCCTCTTCCAATACAGATACTTCTTCTCATCCATGCTACCCACTTACTGACTTTGTGGGAGGGCTAGTGGGCAAAAATGAATTGAATATGCATGCTTCATAAAATTACACTAGGAATTCTTAGTTCAAGTCAGGGGTAATGTATCATATCAAAGAAATGGTTTTGTTGAAGGCCTCAAAGTTGTAAGTCATGTAGTTCACTAATTGTATTCGACAACCATAATGGTATGTGTGTTGGCAATTTGGCTGAGTTGATTACATAGATGTTTTCATTATGGAAACATATGATCCACATGAAGATCATACAAGTCAGAGAGCAAGTATGACAGAGCGCATTGCAAATTTGTCTAAGTGTGAGACAGTGTTTTACCAGTGAACTTGGACATAGTTTTTGTTTGCGACGTTGAATGAAGTAAGTTTAGTGCTTGCGCACTTGAACATATACTCTATGATGACTATTGATCACCCATCTCAGAGTGCAAGTCAGTACAGAATGTACGAAAGAAGTTATGACAGTTTTACCAAAGACAGTGTGAAGCCAACAAGATAGAATATGAAGACAAAACTAGTAAAGAGTTAAGGGATTATTTTGTTTATCAAAATAATTACTTAACAATATAGAGGGACGACATCCTAGATGTTAACTCTTGGATAAAGCTATTGGTATAAATGTAAATGTAATTGTAATTGTGAAGAGAAGTAATTGTAGCAAGCAGCAAGAAAAGTATTTGTAGTAGTATGATGCGAAGTATATGGAGCATATGTAATAGCGATAGTGAAAGAGCAGCAAAGTGATATTGATGCAAGCAATATAAGGTTATGTACATTGTAATCAGTGTATATTGTACGTTACTTGTTTGGGTAGTGGGCTCATCTAGTAATCACATTTTGTACTACAACTCCTAATAGGGTTGTGGCTTCTAACAAGACCTATAGTCCCTTAACAAGGATTGATACACTATATGCTTGTAATAGACTCCTAACAGGGTCAATATCCTTAACAAGATACTTTTAATTAGTGGATCTTTGTGGGTACCATCCCCACCGGGGTTTTCCCTTGGCCAGGGTTTCCTCAAGAGAAAATAATGTGTTATGAGTTCTTTATTGTTATCCATGTTGTTTAACTTCTTATGTTATGCATGTATAAAGATAATATGTTATATTTATAATTGGGCAAAAGATAAAGTTTGTAGAATACTGATTCACCCCCCCCTCAGTATTCCCTATTTCTAACAATGTGAATGCGACATTTTTGGGATTGGTAGGCAATACAAGTAACAGATCTCAAGGTGAAACACATCAATCCAAGGAATCTATAGCTTTCTATCAGAGGAGATGAAGTGCTTGACACTCTGATCAAGGGTGACTTTTCTAGTAGTGGTGTCATCCCTTACATTCACAGACCCCTCATTAACAATTTTACAAAGAAGGATTAGCTCTTTATATTTGGAGATTAAAGTCCCTTCTTGATAACCCCTTGGAATTGATAAATTTGTTTAGAATAATAATTTTAATCATATTTATAGAGAAGGGAATGGTAAAGAAGATAAATTGGCCTATCTAGGGGCAGCCAAAAGAAATATTAGGGTGATAAATGATAGTTAAGCTTTAATTTCCATGTTGTTTAACTAAGATATAAAAGAATATTATAGGGAATCTTAAATAGAAATAGTGTTTTTAAGGGAGGCATTTTTTACAATTTACAATGCCAGTGGATGAAAATTCATTTCTATTGGATTAGACTTTCTTATATAGAACTATTGGAAAGTGAATTTTTGATAGGATATTTTAGGTTTGAACAACACTCATTTTGGACTTGTAGATGAGTAGTGTTTTCAGGAACTATGATCTCTTGGAATAGAACTATTTTTTTAATCAAAAAGTTGGTGTTTGGCAAGATTGAAATGATTTAGTATGATTGTCAAGATTTATGAAAAATAACTTAAAAAGATAAAATGACTATTAAAGTGATCTCTTTTCTACCACCTTGTAAGATAGAACTATTTGTTGTTAGAAAGATGGATTCTAGTGAGGATAAAATGATCAAGGATGATTTTTGAAATATTTGGAGAAGGATTAAAAGAAATAAAAAGCTTAATAGTGATCCCTATTTTACCAACCTACATTAATTTCCCTATTTACGGTAGGGAATAAAGCATTTTATTTTTGAAAATAAAAATGACATTAATGTAGGAGCATCTTAGGGTTGTTGGCAATGTTGCATCACCTAAAAATATTTCCTTTTTCATTTTGTTCTTGTTATTCAATTTTACTGGTTTGGTTGGCGATTCTTATTGTTGGTTCTTTATCTCATGCAATTCTAATGACATGTTCTGGAGATCATGATGAGTCTATGGTTGGGTTCACATCCTAGTCCCTTCCTTCTTGGTGGAGATTTATTAAGTTTGGTTCAGACCTATATTTGTTCTTCACATCTTTCAACTTAATCTGAGTTATCGGATCTTGCAAAGCTTTCCTATAGCTTGTCGATCTAATTGGCACATTATTTGATGATATTATGTTCATGGCCAACCTCCTTATGTGATTGTACTTCATTTCATATCCATCTAGATGTGTTCCTTATGATTTTGGTTTGTACATATTTGTTGTAAAATATTTTCTTCATTCTTGGAGAATGTAATCTTATTGGCCAACATATGTGTTGCGAAGCTCTATATATTGAGGCTTATGATCATTCTTAGAGAGGTTTTTAGAGGAAATATACTTGGAGGTTAGCACTAGAGTTTGAGTCCATTTTTTTGTTGTAATAATGAATGTATGTAAAAGTTTGTGATCCACATGTTGTAGGCCAATATGATGTCAATCTGATTCTGAGATAATGCGAAGGTCTGAATGGGCATGTTTGTTGTTCATTGTTGAGCTATTAATTATGTTATGTTGGTTGTTTCCAATGTGTTGACTTTATTTGCATGGTTGGATTGTCTCCATTGGGGAAACTCTGGCCATGAATGCATCAAATGGTATTAGAGAAAGGGTGATGTTCTTGTGTTAGTAGATCGAGTTCCTTAGCTAGTGAAGTCCTAGTTATGTTTGTTGTGGGGTGGTGAATTATGGATCTAGCCAGAAATTTCACAAGACTTGCACAAGGGGAATCACATAGGAGTTGGTGTTGGTTGAGAACTTTGTTTGAATGTTGAAGGCATACCAAGAGTGAATAGATCACTGATTTGGAGGAAGGATTGGAGTGTGTCTAATAGATTATCAATTGGAGAGGTAATTAACACATTGTAATTAGAATACTGAAGTTGAGGCAATTGTACCTAAGGATTGGAAATATGTTGCCTAGAAGGATTAGAAATATTACTTAGAGCCTTGTCACAAATGGGTAAGTCTTAAAATAGAGGTTCCTAAATTATGATTATTTACATCCCGAGGATTTGGGAATGTGCAGGATTATGGTAGGCCAAAAAGTGGAGATCAAAAAAAGAAGTCTTGATTGATAGAGTGATTGGAAAACAACTATAACTTCCAAACAATATAATATTTTTAAAATCCAAAGTATCCATCACATTCTATACGTCACCTACTAAAAAAGAAGAAGAAGAAGAAACTTTTCAATTTGATGAAGTTTAGACTAAGCTAAGGTGATTAGATAGAAGCTTTTTTATATTTTGGAAAATTTGTAGCAAAAAAATCATAATTAATTATTTACTTAGAAAAATTTTACAAAAAAAAATGTGTCACATCTGGACATGAGCCTTAGATAGATAGATAGATAGATAGATGGACAGATAGATAGGTGGATGGATATATAGATAGATTGATATATAAATAGATAGATAGATAAATAGAAAAATCATAATTAATTATTTACTTGGAAAAATATTAGAAAAAAATGTGTCACATCTAGACATGAGTCTACTACTTATATCTAGAATCTTGTAAAATAATATTATCTTTTGATTGTGTTGAAGGTGGTCAAACATACACCTATTTATTATCCTTTTTCTAAAATTTTCATACTACTGTATTGAAATTTGAAGCTTTCACCATATAGAATTATTTTTTTTGAAAAAGGGCTAGTATCTTAGAAACTAAATTCAATTTTATATAGATTAGCTTCTTATATATTTTTATATAAGATTGATAACTTGTTCAAATTTTTATGTCAACTTGCCTAACCTTGATTTTCTAAATTGTGATTGCCACTTAAGGGTCTAGTTTTGCATAACATGATCCTACATGTACCCATTTGATAGGTCCGATTGGTGATTTGGAGGATTAATATGAGCTTGAGGATATCAGAGATCAACATAGGGCTAGGTTAGCACATACTCAATTGAAGGGTCACGCTGCCTTATGGTGCAAGGAACTAGAGAAAGATAGAAAATAGAATGGTGAAATGAAGATCACTAGATGGAAGGGAATGGTTTCTATATTGAAAAATAAGTTCATACATGAAGATTATGAATTAGAATTATTCAAGAAGTTACAAAATTTAAAACAGAAAGAAATGAGTGTGTAGGACTACACCAAGGAGTTTTACAAGATGACAATCATATTTGGGCTTAAAGATGTGTCTAAGGAGAATGTAGCTAGGTATATTAATGGTATGAGATTTAATACTCAAGATGAGTTGAGTATGATGAGGATTTATACAATTGATGATGCTTATCAATATGCATTAAAGGTAGAAGATAAGTTGAAAAGAAGACCGAGTACACTTAGATTGCAGGAAAAGACATCATTGAGAAATAGTAAAGAGAAGCAGCCAGTGGTAGAACCTAAATAGAATACATTTAGAAGAGGAAGTGGCAGTATATAATTCAACGGTACTTATTTCAAATGTGGTAATGTAGGAAATAGAGCTTTTCAATTTTTTGAGGGAGCCAGTAAGAGATCGCGAATTACTTATTTCAAATGTGGTAATAGAGGACATTGAGCTTTTCAATGTTTTGAGGGAACTAGTAAGAGATTGGAAAAAGAGAAACTTGTAGCATAAGAGGAGTAGGTTATTGATGGAATCAAGGAAAGTATGGAAGAACCTAAGATGGAAGAGTCTCTTGTATTTAGGAGAATTATGTTGACTAAGAAGGAAGATGAAACTATATGGATGAATTTGTTTAGGACTATTTGCAAGTTAGGAGGTAAGTCTTGTAAGGTTGTTATGGATAGTGCTAGTATTGATAATCTAGTATGAGAAGAGATGGTGCAGGAGATTTGTTTGAAGAGGCTTAAACAACCTTGTCCTTATGGGATAAGTTATCTTTCAAAGAGCATGTGGTGGAGGTAAAAGAGCAATATTTAGTTGATTTTAGCATTAGACCTTATAGAGATAAGGTGTAATGTGATGTGGTACCTTTGAATGCATATCATGTTCTATTGGGAAGACCTTGGCAATATGATAGAGGAGCTATCCATGATTGAAGAATAAATGTGGTCATAATAGAGAAGGATGGATATATATTTACTTTAGTTCCTTTGAAGGAGAAAGAGGGAATAAGTGCTAGAAATTTAAGCATGGTGAAGAGTTATTGTTCAGAGAATTAGAATCTAGAGGTTAGTATCAAAAGCATGATCTTGAAAACATATCATAGAAAAGTTGGCATTAAATAATAATAAGTGTAAGGTGTTCTAGCAGAAGACTTTTGATTAGAGGAAGTCATGTGATAGGGAGGGTGGAGCTTTGTTGTAGAGAGAGTTGACATGTGGGTTAAGAATGTGCATGAGATTTATGTCTTGAATCTTGCAATATTTTCATAATTTCCTCTTATGGAACATATTTTACTCACTTAGGGTGTTTAATACATGAGCATCCTAGTGTCGCTAACAATCTTGAATCACCCAAAAATATTTCCTTTCCATTTTGTTCCCGTTGTTTAATTTAGTAGTTTGGTTGGTGATCCTTCTTGTTGGCTCTTTATCTCAAATGATCCTAATGGTGTGTTATGGAAATCATGATGAATCTATCGATGTGTTTTCATCCCAATCAATTCCTTCTTGGTGGATATTTCTTATGCTTGGTTTAGACCTATACTTACAGTTCTTCACGACTTACGACTTAATCTGAGATGTTAGATCTTGCAAAGTTTCCTATGAGTTGTGGATCTAATTAGCACATACTTTGATGATATTACATTCATGCTCAGCCTTTTTGTGTGATTGCACTTCATTTCATATCCATCTAGAGGTGTTCCTTATGATTTGGGTCAAACCTATTTGTTGTAAGACATTTTCTTTATTCTTGGAGAATGTGTTATTTTTGGCCGACATATGTGTTGTGAAGCTCTATATATTGAGGCTTATTTGTTGGAAATTTGGATGAGTTGATTACATAGATGTTGTCATTATGGAAACATATGATCCACATGAAGATTGCACAGGTCAGAGAGCAAGTATGACAGAGCGCATTGCAAATTTGTCTAAGTGTGAGATAGTATTTTTACCAATGAACCTGGACACAATTTTTGTTTGTGACATTGATTAGAGTAAATTCAGTACTTTCACACTTGAACATAGACTCTATGATGTCTATTGAACACCCATCTCAGAGAGAAAGTTAGTATGACATGTACAAAATAATTTATGATAGTTTTACCAAAGACAGTGTCAAGCCGATATGACAGAATATGAAGACAGAACTAGTAAAGAGTTAAGGGATTATTTTGTTTATCAAAATAATGACTTAACAATATAAAGGGATGACATCCTATATGTTAACCCTTGGGAAAAGCTATTGGTATAAATTTAATTGTAATTGTATAAAAGAAGTGTAGTATCATGAAGTAGTAATGAAGTGTAATGAAGCAGTGATATGATGCGAAGTATATGATGCAAATGTAATAGCAATAGTAAAAGAGTAGAAAAGAGATATTGATGCAAGCAGTATAAGGTTATGTACCTTAAACTATTTTTTTAATCAATGTATTTTTTACATTACTTGTTTGGGCAGTAGGCTCATCTGGTAATCACATTTTGTACTACCAACTCCTAATCGGGTTGAGGCTTGTAACAAGGCCTATAGTCCCTTAATTAGGAGTGATACACTATATGCTTATAATAGACTCCTAACAGGATCAACATCCTTAACAGGATACTTTTGATTAGTGAAGCTTTGTGGGTACCATCCCCACCGGGATTTTCCTTTGGCTAGGGTTTCCTCAAGAACAAATCATGTGTTATGAGTTCTTTATTGTTATGCATGTTCTTTAGCTTCTTAATTTATGCATGTACAAAGATAATCTGTTATATCCATAATTGGGCAAAATATAAAGTTTGTAGAATACTGATTCACCGCCCCCTCTCAGTATTCCCTATTTCTAACAATTGGTATCAGAGCTTAGTTATTCGGAAAATAATCATTCAAAGAAAGCCTAGCAACTTGAGTAAGATCTCTATGGATATGGATCAACTACAAAATAATCTTGAAGAAGCTCTTGAATAGATTGACTTTCTTACTATTGAAAAAGATACTTTGAAAAGAAAGTATGATGATGCAAAGAACCTCATTGAGAAACTAAAAAACAAATTGGAAGATCTTAGATCTGAAAAGGAATCCAAAGTTTTTATTGAAGATTGTGATGACAATTTAGAAAAAGAAAATGAGATCCTTAAGCATGAACTGAAGATAGCAAATTTGAAGCTTAGTTTGAAAGATGGAAATGGCAAGAATGAAGCAAATCTAAAATTTGAGAATGAAAGTCTAAAGACTGAAAATGAAGGACTAAGATCTAAACTTTGTAAAGTAACATCTGAACTTGAGAAAGTCAATTTGCAATATGTTGAACTTGATAAATAGAATAAGATTCTAAAAGGTGAAGTGACTCAATCCAAACAACAAATTGAATGGCTATATTCAACTAGTGAGAAGATTGATGAACAAATATCTTATCAAAAACCATTCTATGATAATACTGGTCTTGGATTCAACACTTTTAAAGAAAATGATGAAAGCAAAGAACCAAATCTAAAAATATCTAAAAGCATAGATGAGAAGAAGTTTGATGAGATCAACAAATCTAAAGATGCACCTAAAGAAGAAGAATCACCGAAGCAAGAGGAATTACCCAAAGGTATGCAAAGAGAATTCAAAGGTAGATGTTTTTCTTGTAATACTATTGGTCATATGAAGAGAGATTGCATAGGTAAGAAATTTAAACCTCTTAATGGTTATTGTTACAATTGTCATGGTTTTGGACATAGAGCTATTGAATGTAGGAAACCTAAATTTATTGAGAATAATGATGGTAGTAGAATGTTTAGGAATACTATCAATGCAGATAAGAAACCTACTGAAGATATGAATATAAGAAATGGAGTAATATGTTATAGATGCGACAAGGTTGGACACATTGCTAGAAACTGCAAATCACAAATCAATCAACCTGGACCAAGATATGGAAATAATGGAATTGTTTGTCAGATATGCAACAAGATTGGACATACAACAAGGTTTTTCATAATGAACAATAGAGTTTTTCATCCTAATCCTAATCCCAAAATCATGCAAGAAGAAATAAAGATGCAAGTAATAGTCAGAAAGGATGTTATAGTAATTCAGCTGAAGTGAAGTTTATCAAAAGCACAGATCAAGGAGACATATTCAACATTGAAGGTAATCAGGAAGGTGAAGTATTGAAAGGTAAGAATGAATCTTTACCTGACCTATCTCAAAGTACTTAATTTATGAAAATTGCAATAGAATAGGAACTTAGATTAGTGTAGAAGTAGATATATGATTAACTTAGTCTTGCACAGTTAATGCAAGGTAGTTTATGATGTTCTAATGCTATGGTTAAGAGTGCAAAGAAAAATATTATGTTTTGCAAGATCGTAAGAAGTTTTAAGTTTTGCAGGTTAGCAGAAACAAATTTTTGGAAAGAAGCAGCAAAATAATTGAATGTGATGTCAGATCTAAGTGAGATTGAATTAATAAAAGGTTATGATCAATATTATTTGATCATCAAAGTGAATTCATGTGTCAAGGAGATCAAAGAGCAATGATTGGAAGCATTTTGCAAGGATTTGGAGAAGAATTTTGTGCTGAATCTACGCAAGCACTAAAATCATGAGATTAAGGTATTTTACTTGATAGATCTTTGAATCAGTAAAGGAATTTGAAGAAATCATGGATATTTCTTTAATACACAGAGATAAGAATAGACCTAAATTGAAAAGGGAACCAGTAGAACCCTTGGAAGATGACCCTAGGTTTGCATTATCATCCATACCAGATAGAGTTTTACACTTAGAGAATGTCAGAAGTTATCTTGGATGCAAACTAGAGACAGTGAGTGATAGTGATTTCACAAATGAATATCAGAAGATTTGCAATCAGGATATGACATTGAAACAAGGTTTTGAATATTTGGAACATAATGAAATTGTTAAGTATGGATTACAGTATGAATTTGATAATGAAGAGTGCACTAAGATTATATTGAGCAGAATTCATAATGGAAAGTTTTGGCTAGAAGATAGAGTGATAGATATTACAACAGATTTGGTTCATGAAGTCACTGGATTATCTAAAACTAGAGCTATTCCTTTAAAAGAGAAAAACATGAGGAAAATAGTCATTGATAACAAAAAATCATCCTATAATGGTAGAGGAATTGTGATTAGTAAGATCAAACAAGATGCTGTGAGATACTTATGCAAGATCCTAACTACTAAGTTTTGTGCAAATTCAAGAGAGGATGACATGGCAGCTAGAATGGTACATGTAGCCTATCTAATGTGTGTTGATAGGGTACAAGTTGATATGTGTGAAATTCTAAGAATTCAATTGTTTGAGAACTTGGAGAAAATTAAGAAAACTAAGTATACATAGTTAGGTTGTCATGCCTAATCACTTATATGTTTTTTCATCTTTTGAGGAGATTTCCTTACACTGTAGGAAATGACTGGAATGATGGAAAAAATAGAATGGAAAGGATTAACCTACTATAAAGAAGACATGTTATTAATAGTGTAAATGAGAGTGTAGTATTGGTTATTAAGACATTTCAAAATATTATGTCTAGCAAATCAAGGATCCCTAAGTCTCTTATTGAAAAATATAAAGATGATATATGTTTTATGGTGGATACTAACTTTACCTATATTGAAGTAGTGGAGCCTAGAATAGAGTTCATAGACCCTCTTGGCTATGAGATATATGAGGTAGAGACTAAAGAGTATGTTAGCAGGTTACTTAAGTGTAAGTTGGACAATCAGTGTAACAGGTTTGGAACCTTTGAGGAGAACTTCAACTCTGCAAAGATCCTAATTGAAGAGAAGCAGTCTAAGAAGAGAGTTGAGAGCACCATAAAGAAAATCCTAAAAGATACAGGGATGATAGAGCATGAAATTTTGGTAGCAAAGAAAATAGAAACAAGAATCAGAGAGAGTGGACAAAAAGAAGTTTTGTCTATCCCTCCTTTATCATCAATTGAAGTACAATAGGAAGAACCACAAGTGAAGGTGAAAGTGGAAGTAAATGAGAAGGATATAGAAGTAAAGATGTCTACTAGATCCACTTCCTCCACACCTAGCAAAAGAGTAAAGGAAAGTGCTATTGGACCAGGAAAGAGACATAAAACTTTAGTGCAACTAGTTCCAAGAAAGATTGCAGAAATAAAAGATGATGTCACTACTAAGAAGAAAGCGTGGAAACCAAAAGTTGAAAAGATTAATGAGCATATCATTGAGAATGGAGACTTTACAAGAATGAAAAAGTACTATGATCTTTATGATTATACAAATAGACTTAATCTAGAGAATGCAGTTGTTAAGAATATGATTTTGGCTGACAAGAAGCTTGCTACAATTCAGGAACAGATACCTGATGATTTATATAATAAACTTGTGAATAGGAAGAAGAGAGCATCAGAGGAGGACACAACTATCAGAGAAAATCTTGTAAGGAAGCTTTGTGAAATAAGAGATGAAACACATTTTAATCAGATCATGAAAGCCTTAAGCACCCATCTGAGAACCAAAAGGAGAACCATTCAGATTATGGGAGGCAGGTATGAAGAAATCAATCTTGAGATAGAACAAGCTATTATCAAGGTTATGTTGGAAAATGTTGGAGAATCATCAATTGCAGCAGAGAAAGAAGGTGAGGAAGAACAAGAGGACATTCCCTCTCCTCCAACCATTAATATTGAAGATGAAACAATGAATGTAGAAGGTACAAAAATCACCTTGGATACTAATGAAAATGTATTCAATAATTTGGAGAACATTGTTGAAAAATTGGCCTTTGAAGAACATGAAGCTACAAAAGAAGAAGAGATGATAGAGACAACAGTTGTGGAACTACCAGTAGTAGAGGAACAAGTTCCCATTCCCACCAAAGAAGATATCAATTTTACTCCTGAGACTAGAAAGAAGACTCAAATTGGATCTATCATTGAGCATTTGGAAAAGGAAGTAGATGATGATGATCACTTGGAATTGATCACATCCTTGAATAAAATCATTGGCAAGAATAAGAAAGTGAAGAGTCTTGAAGGGTGTCTGAAGGAACTAACTGAGAAGTTACAAAGCACTATAACTACAAAAATTGTTATGGAGAAAGCAAAGAAGGTAATGTGCACTTTTGACAATGAATTCACAAACTTGTCTGATATTGCAAAAGTGAAAGCACAAGCAGCCTATGAGGCTAGAATGATTTTGAACATCAGTCAGAACATCAAGTTTGATATCAACACTCTTGATATTTGTATCAAGGATTTGAGGAAGCATTTGGAAATAGGTAAATCTTTGTACATACAGTGTACAAAATCATAGACCTTGACAGTAGAAGAAGATTAGAAGATAAAGTTGAAGGAAGTAGAAATTCTGAATGAAACTAACCTTTTGTCTAGCCCCAATGTGAAGATATGTGATGTTGAAAAGAAAGTTTGGAAGCTATATGATGAAATCAAAGTTGTGCAAGATGAGAGAGATAGAAAATTGAAAAGATTCACTCTTTTGAGAGAGCATGCTTGTATGAAGTTAAGCATTATTGAAGAGTAGTTGGAAGAATGTCTTTTAGCTAAGACATCTTTTCAGAAGTTTAACATTGAAAACCTCCAAGCATGTGAAATAGCATCTTATGGACTGAGAGCATTACTTAATATGGTAGATTCCATTAAGAAATCATGGGAGAAGGAGATAGAAGCTATGAAGATAGATTTTGCAGATTGTGTTGCAAGCCTACCGCCTTTGCAATAATTGAATTGAGGTATAATTTTTTTTAAGATAAAATTTTGTAACCCTCCCTACCTTTATTTTGTCATTGTTGTCAAAGGGGGAGAGATATAGAGCAGAAAATTGATAGTATATGATAAGGATTGATACTCTTAGGGGGAGTACTATATCAGAGACAATATTTTTTGAGGATTTATAAGGATAGTATATATTTTATACTATGGCCATAATTTTGAACATTTTGAGATTTTGAGTTGTACACTTAGCCAATTTTCTCATATGTTGCCACCAATGACAAAGAGTGAGATTGTTGGCAATTTGGCTAAGATGATTACATAGATGTTGTCATTATGGAAACATATGATCCACATGAAGATCACATAGGTTAGAGAGCAAGTATGACAGAGCGCATTGCAAATTTGTCTAAGTGTGAGATAGTATTTTTACCAGTGAACTTGGTCATAGTTTTTGTTTGCGACATTGATTGGATTAAGTTCAGTACTTGCACACTTGAACATAGACTCTATGCTATCTATTGAAAATGAATCTTAGAGTTCAAGTTAGTATGGCATGTACGGAAGAAGTTATGATAGTTTTACTGAAGACAGTGTCAAGCCGACAGGACAGAATATGAAGACAAAACTAGTAAAGAGTTAAGGGATTATTTTGTTTATCAAAATAATGACTTAACAATATAAAGGGATGACATCCTAGATGTTAACCCTTGGATAAAGCTATTGGTATAAATGTAATTGTAATTTTATAGAAGAAGTGTAGTATCATGAAGTAGTAATGAAATGTAATGAAGCAGTGATATGATGCGAAGTATATGATGCATATGTAATAGCGATAGTAGAAGAGCAGTGAAGAGATATTGATGCAAGCAGTATAAGGTTATATACCTTAACCTATTTTTGTAATCAATTTATATTGTACATTACTTGTTTGGGAAGTGGGCTCATCTGGTAATCACATTTTGTACTACCAACTCCTAACAGGGTTGAGGCTTCTAACAAGGCCTATAGTCCCTTAATTAGGACTGATACACTATATGCTTGCAATAGACTCCTAATAGGGTCAACATCCTTAATAGGATACTTTTGATTAGTGGATCTTTGTGGGTACCATCCCCACTGGGGTTTTCCCTTGGCCAGGGTTTCCTTGAGAACAAATCATGTGTTATGAGTTCTTTATTGTTATGCATGTTTTTTAGCTTCTTATGTTATGCATGTACAAAGATAATCTATTATATCCATAATTGGGCAAAAGATAAAGTTTGTAGAATACTGATTCACCCCCCCCCCCCCCCACCGCCCCCCTCTCAGTATTCCCTATTTCTAACATTATCATCTTTGTTAGGGATATTTTAGGAGGAACTACCCTTGGTGGTTAGTACTAGGGTTTGAGTCTAGATTTCTATTGTAATAGGGCATGTCTGCTGAAAGTTTGTAATCCACATGTTGCATGCCAATATGATGTAAATTCTAATTATGAGATAATGTGAATGTCTGAATGAGCATATTTTTTGTTCATTGTTGAGTTGTTCATTATGTTGTGTTGGTTGTTTCTATTGTATTAAATCTAGCTACATGGTTGGAATGTCTCCATTGGGGAAAATTTTTCCATGACTGCATTAGACATACAACTAAGAAATAATTTATGATATAAAAGGACATTTTGTATGGAGAGGAGCACAATGGAGCAGAAGGTGTGTTGGAGAAGTTAAACATTTAAGTATGCTAATGACTTTTGCAAAAAAATTTAAAGAATAAAACTAACTTACGAATGTTGGCAAATATTATTAAAAAAATGGAATCTTGAATTAAGATGTGATGACCAACAAAAGAGTTAGCATTAAAATTATATACAAATTGGTGCTTTGGGAATTGTCAAAAAGATAGAATATAACATTTGACATCATTCCAAAATATCTCAAATAAATTTTTTTTAAAACCACTTTTAATTTTGTCCTTACATTTTGGTTAAACCCTAAGTAAGGATGTAGCTAATTGGTTTGTAGGAAATTGTAGCAATTTTATTTATGTAGGAAACATCATTTAGTAGAGAGAGAAGAAGTTTACATGTATTTAATTGACATAGCTTTGATATTGAAGGTAAGAAGAGTTTTTTTATATCAAATAGGAGACGAGGTGGAAGGGAAATATTAAAGAAAGAATCGAGGGTTCATTTTGCAAAATAGGGAGGTGGGAGCATGCAATCACCAATCCTTTTCAACTTTCATTTATTGACATTTAACCATACAATAGAAAATATTAAACAACCTAGTTGCTAATATATAAAACAAAAGATTTCAAATTAAATGATAATATTCGCACGAACATGATACAGAGTTTATGTTTTACTTAAATTATTTAGATTTGAATGGCTTAGCATATTGAATTGAAGAAAAAGGGACATAAAGCTAAATAAAACAAGAGTTTTGTAGGTGCAGCTTGAGTCCTTGCCTATTGTTTAAAGTAGGTAGATCATTCCAAATTGTGTACAGACCCATGTAGTGAATCTATTAAGTGCATAAGAGAATGGAAGAAGATGATAACAGTACTAAGAGAGCACACATAACATAGGACTAGAGTTAAAACAAAACAATTGAGCTAGAGAAACCCAATGTACATCAAAACTCTATTTTATACCTTGTTTCCAAGAGATATTGCCAACCTTGTCAAGTTTTTGTAGTTTCTAAGAATTGCACCAAAGCCTTCATCCATGGGTTCACACTAGTTATATAGTTAGGTTTTCACGAACCTATGATACAGGGAATAAATACAACTAAATTTTGACAATTTTTTGACATGGTCACCACTGCAGCATTGGTCATTTGTTGACAAAAGTAAGGATAGATTCAAGATTTGGACAAGATCCCTGAAGTGCTAACATGTTTCAACAGTTGCATGCGGTCCGTTAACTTCAACTGTATCCATAACCTAATGGAAATTATGTATCATTTATTTGAATTAATATTTAGAATTTTGAGTATCGAATTGAGAAAATGTAGAAATAATAAATTTTCTCTTACAAAGGAAACCATTTTCAATCAAGTGACTAAGTGATACCAAAGAAGTAGTTGTCTCGAGAAAACAACAATTCCAACCCAAGCCATTGTTACTTCAACATCATTTAATGTGAGTTCTTCCAAATATCTACAGAAAAAAATTTCTTTGTTAGATGTTCTTCACATGATTCCACCAAAATAGGCCTTACATCCTGACTTTTCAAACCAATATACAACATCGATGCCAAAAGTGAGTAGGGTTAACAACTTGAAATAAAAGATTATTTTCTCAAGAATAACTTCTTCAACTTCTTTAATGACAACTTCTTTCACTTCTAATAATTTAGTAGACAACTATTTAATAATAGTCTTCCTTTTTCTAGCAATTTGTAAAATTTATGAAGGTCAAATGGGGCTATTTGACTTTTTCATTGTCGATACTTTTCAACTTATGAGAATGTTGCTTGCATTCTCATTACCCGCGGTGATAAGAACAAGCACTGACAAGAACCAAACTTGAAAGTGGTGCCATAAAAGTGATGATAAGGACTGTTTTGAATCCAATTTTAGGGGTGAACTATGTAGGTTAGTAGAAGAGGATGATCTTCCTAGTGACCAACAAATCTATCTTTGAATCCACCTTATCATAAGAACTTTTTTTAATCCAACTTTATTTGGTGTTTCATATGATGATCTTCCTAGTGACCAACAAATACTTTTTTTGGATTCGTCATCATAATAGATCTATAGATTCCTCAGAACAACAATAAAGATTGGGAGCAACCTCTAGCAAATTTTTTTTGTAAATGTAATTATGCATGCTCACACATTGCATTACCTATCACATTGACAAATTTTAATATGATGTTACAACTTCACATAATTACACTATGATCATTTACTTTGATTTTATTAGGGATTCACATATACATCTTGTAATGTAAATTATTCTTTGTAGAGGACTTCACCTTGTACATAACCTTGCCCAGAAATAAACATTAAGATTTCATTTGAGGGCAGCCTTTCTTGACTTTGGGGAAGAGTTTCTTGACTATGATATGCCATATTAATAATATGGTTGTATGTGTTAGAATAACTGAGAGGGGGGGTTAATTAGTTATCTAGTGTCCCAATTCAAAATGTATAATTCAAAACATCTTCTTTGATTTCTGCTTGTCGATACGCAATAATAACTCTCATTGTCTATGCTTTTACCGATTATCAATCTAATACTTATAACTATTTACCGATCAAATCTAACATGTAACATGTAAAGAATGATAACAAAAAAATATCACAATCAACACATAACACAAGAGATTTAATGTGAAAACCCTATAAAGGGAAAAACCACATGAGACTAGCAACCCAAAATTGTTCACTCTTCTGAAGTGAGGTCGGTTAAGACCCAACCCTATTAAAGGTTACAAACACACTGTCAGGTGTGACCTTGTTAGAGGATTTTAGACTAGAAGTTATTGTCCAACCAGCATTCACTATTGGGTTGATAGGATAACAATGTTCATTCTGTGAATGATACATCATAAGACTTTCAGAGTCCACTCAGTTAAGAGATTTAGACTATATACAATGGTTAAATATGTAACAGTAAAATGACTTACCTTAATACAACTTCAATTTGCAGATTACAGATCAATATTCAGTCCATACAAATCCTTATGATCAATAATTCAGTTTAGATTCAATACTGTATCAACTTACTATCTGCCGGTAATAACTCTCTGTAGCTCGGTAACTATTCTGTAGCTCAGTTCTCACTAACCAGTATGATTAGAATGCATGAAAGCTTTATTCACATGATAATTCTACAACTTCTTCTTCCTAGCACTTTACTAAAGAAATTCTAAAATCTTATATAGACGAGTAAATCATTTTTTTCTCCACCATTAGATTTTGTCGCTTAATCGCATTCATAAATTTTTCCACTTAAAACTTTCTCGGTACTCATGTCAAAAACACATTTCAATCTGCTTCGTTAGATCTTCCTTGAATTTTGTCAACCGTCGATCTTTGTAACAAACTTTATCTATTACCTTGATGTTATACTCATGCCAGCTCATCAATCTCATCAGCTGAACTAATCATTTATTTTATTCTATTCTCCTCGGTTAAGAAAGAATGCATCGGTGAACACTGCTCAGTTAATACTGTGGTCGCTATACACTACACTCCGTCGGTGTATACTAGAAATGCTTCATTTACTGACAACTTTGCTTTGTGTCTTTTAGCTCTATACTTCATTATAGATGAATGCACCATAATAACGTCAATATCATCAAGTCTTAGACTCATCAACATGTTACTCAATGTGTTCCTTATCCTCATCTGTCATGGACATCTTTCCTCATGTAGATTTCTCTGTTCTTCATCTCTTTCACTTTTCTTCAGATGTCTCGGTGTTGTAACTTACAAGATAAGTGCTATCAAACTAGTTGACATCAATGACAACATAATACTAATTGAATCATATTACATATCTAAGCAGTAACTTCTCAGTGATCTTTAATCACAAATTCTTCAATCAGATTCCAAATCAGTTGTAGTCCAAGAATCTCTCCCTTTGGCATTGATGACAACTCAAGTAATACGAAATGTACCATACACATACCAAACATACATTCTACAACTTTGTGAACAAATGATATAAGTCAAATAGAATTAATATGTTTAATCACTATGATACTGAACTAGCATTAAGTAATACAGCTTTACCATTCTACAGTTGTGATCGTTTCAGTTCTCCTGTTCCTGCTTCTGTTCTTTGTAACTAATCTTCAATACTTTGTCTCATCCAGATTGTCTCTCCCTTAGATAATCTCATTGGTGCTTGTTCCTTTTCATATTGTTTATCTTTCCCTTTTTCATTTCATATTGTTTATCTCTCCCTTTGACAATAATGGAAAAGAAAAAAATAAACAATCAGCTTTGTATTAGCCAAGTAACTCTCTATGGTGTCCAGTACTTCCTCTGTATCTCTGTATACTGATATCTCATCGGTTCAAGTGCTCAAACTTAATCACAACCTTGAACATGATTCAAAGTGTGAACTATGCTGCATCAACATGAATGATCTTCTGATAAAAGTGGGCTGATGCAACATCCAGATCACCTTAGTGATTGATAGACAAGGGATGGACCCCAAGTCTAGTCCTCAAGTATTCAAATGTGTCCTTCGGTAGGGGCTTTGTAAAAATATCAGCAAGTTGTTCTTTCGATGTAACAAATTCTAACTTCACTTGCTTCTCTTGCACTTGTTCTCTTAAGTAATGATACTTAATAGATATATGCTTTGTCTTAGAGTGCATCACAGGATTCTTTAAAATATTAATAGCACTAGTGTTGTCACAGTATATAATCACCAGGTCAGTGATTACCTCATTCATTCCTTCCAACACTTATTTGATACATGCAATGTTTGAACTGTTAGTAGTGTATAAACCCAAAAATGGTCACCTAGACTATTAGCCCCTTTTGCTAAATCATAAATTGTTTATTCTTGATCAAATCCTAGTTCTATCATTTATTCGATTATTTTCTATGGGCTAACCATCTTATCCTAAGTCTTTATTTATTAAAAGAAATATGTCCTCCCCTTTTAATAAATAAAAAGCCCTCACTTTTTCTCCTATCCTAAGTTGCACAAATAAAGCATTTATTCTTATTTTATAAAAAGGAAAAAGCACTTTTTGTCTCATATGGACTAAAGTCAACTCCTATTTTCCTATTGGAGGATATTTGTGCACCAGGATCAAGCTTCTTTTTTTCTTCATCATTGATTAAATCTTTTGCCTCTTAATCTCCATGGTCCATTCCTTTTCATTTATTATAAAAGGAGAGCTCTCTTCTTCATTTTCATATCTTAAATATTTATGCTAATGTTATGCTGCAGATTTTCTAGGTCATTTTGGAGCTTTTTGGAGATTTGGAACATTCTTGGCTTTTTTGCATCTACATGTTATCATAGTTTCATTTCCATAGTTTAGATTGCATATTCATCTTAATCTAGCTTGCATGGCATTTTAATTCTTGATTCTTGAGGATATTGGCATTCTTGCCCTTGTCTTCATTGAATCTCTCATTGCATGGTTTACTAGCAAGGTTATTGGTTAAATAGCTCTAGCTGAGAGCATTCTTAAAACCCTTGCACTCCATGCCTAGGGAGCTATGGATCAATTTTTGAGACCTCATTCTTGAGTGTTCTTGAATGTAATGATTCATAGAAGTGTGACACAATTATAGCACATAGTTTTGGCACCCACCATGAGGCAACCCACCTCTTGCATGTTGGTTTTGATTATTTTTGGAGCTAACCCTTGCGTAGATTTGTTTGGAGATGAAAAACCTTAGATTTGAAAGATTTGATCATATCTCCCAAATGGCTTGGTTTTTTGGTCTAAAAATTGTTTTGTAGGTTGGTAACATATTAGAGAAGCTCCAAAACAATTTTTAGAATTTTTGGAGGTGATTTGTATTTTGTATGATTTTTGCTTGATTTTTTATAAAAAATCAATTTTTGGCACAAATCAGCATATTTTTAAGAAATTTTTACATTTCTAGAAAGGTCTTGGAATTCTATAGGGGGTCCATTCACTATGTTTTTAATTTAGAACTCATATCATAGCTCATTTGGTCAATTTATAAAAACTAGTCTATTTTGGTAAAATGAGTCTCTAGGGCACAAATGAAAAGATTTTTCTAAAATTTTTACATTTTTGGAAAGCTCTCTATTTTTTGATAGAGGTCTCTTTTTTTTATTTTGGGTTTGGAGTCTGAATTCATGTGGTAAAAATTAGATCTTGTTGACTAGGTCAAATGCAAAAAAAATAAAATTTTGTGATGGGTATGCATTTATTTTTCATTATTCATTGCATGATATGAGTTATCATTTGGATTATTTTCTGATTATCATTGCTCCTAACAATTGATTTTCAGATCTAACCCTAGGGTTTGCATAAGTTGGATATACATTGCATATCTTGTTTGCTTATTTTCTTGTCTTGTTCATTTGAAGGTGCTCTTGCTTTCATGGAAAATACTTAAAACAAAGCACTGGACTTGAGGTACTTTGTTCCATCTCTACAACATTTGGATTTTGGGATTAAAATTAAACCTCTCATGTGTTTGGCTTGAGTGTTTTACATGCTTTCATAGAACACATTTTAATTGATGCTCTTAATGGGAAATGAATGAACATAGATTTGCTTTCATACAAGTTTGTGTAAGTGAATGTTTGTGTTTAAACCTTAAGTAATTCTTGGTTCCAATATCAAATATCTCATTGAGTGATTGAGGGCATAGATTCATTCCTTGTTTACATAGGGAGTTAAATGCACCACTTTATGGACTCACTCTATGTTTACTTGGAAAGTTAAATATTCCATTGTTCAACCCTTTTTCATTTGTGAGTAGTATTGATTAGCAGTCTTAGATTACTTGTGATTGATCTAGATTGCTATCTTGGGTTATTGGACTTGCTAATCTATCGGCCCCTCATTTCTGCCCTATGGTTGCAAGATCAGCGCCACATTAAAGGGGAGGGGTCTACAGGAAAGAAGCATTAATTGCTCCACTAGGCAACCCTTTTGTGCTTTTTGGAACTCACTTATTTTCTAAGGTGTGGACTCACTTTGAGTTGATGTGAGGAGTTAAATGTTCCACTTTTAGACTCACTTTGAGTTGGTGTGAAGAGTTAAATGTTCCACTTTTGGACTCACTTTGAGTTGGTGTGAAGAGTTAAATGTTCCACTTTTGGACTCACTTTGAGTTTGTGTGAAGGGTTAAATGTTTCACTTTTGGACTCACTTCACATTCTCTTGAAGGGTTAAATTTTCCACTTTTGGACTCGCTTCACATTCTCTTGAAGGGTTAAATGTTCCACTTTTGGACTCGCTTCACATTATCTTAAAGGGTTAAATGTTCCACTTTTGGAATCACTTCGCATTTACTTGAAGAGTTAAGTGTTCCACCTTTAGTGCTCTAAATACTTTTGATAGTGAATTACTTATTTTTTATTTTTAGAAGGCCTACTTGGGGACACACCACCTCAAGGGATGACCTTAACTCCTATATTCTGGTAGAGTATAAATATCGGGAGGTGAATCCAAAAACACCTCTCTTGGGAATTGAGTTTGATATCACTCTTGGCTAAGCCTTAAAGAACTTTATACCTTTGAGAAATGAAGGAGGAGATTTGGGTTACCGTCTCCCCCCGGCTATGTGATTTTGGATTCTTCTCATCTACGGATTTGGGCCTCACATACCTTGCGTATATCGAGGACTCCCTTTAACAAAGCTATGTATATCCCTGTAGATAGCTTGATAGGATGTTGTTGTGTTCTAAGTGCCTGCTAAAACATTTTCAAGAACATACACAAGTAGAATTTTTAAGGAGTAGAAATACTAAGTGACTATTCTTGTTCATGTGCAAGGTTGCTTTGCCCCTTGCTCATTGTTTGAAGACAACTACTTGCTTGAACTCATTGATTGCTATCTTATGTTCTTGATCCATGATAAAATTCTATTGATATACTTACTTGATCTTTTAAAACGCTTCAAAACTAAGATTTTTATGTTCATTGGTCATAGAGTCATACAACTCTGCAACAGTGTCACCCGGCCTTACTAGAAACTATCACTTGGCTTAGGGTGAAGTGTCACCTCGCTGTAAACTGTCACCTTGTCTGCCTAGAAAGTGTCACCCAGAACCTTTTTGCTGTCTTGTTGTTGTTGCAATCTGGAGCTGCTAAACTTGCATTTTAACCTGTCGTAAAGTGTCTTTTTCTATTCTTACCTGAAGCTGGTCTATTATTTGCATGCTCAAACTTGTTCTAGACTAAAACAAATGAGCTAAAATTATTGGATTTGAGCTTAACGAATGCTACTCTTGATCACTTGTCGTAGCACGGTTACCTCTCTAGCTACTTTCTTATTCAGCTTCTTGCTTGCTGCTCATCTTTAGTCAATTGATTGTTGTAAGTGCTTGAGCACTGTTGACTAGCCATCTCTCTATTGTTCTACTTTGACAAGTGATATTTATTAGCTTTGCTTATCTCAAATCTGAGAAATTGTGTCTCATTCTATTAGTCAACCAACATCTCTTTTCATGCTGGTTACAACTCGGTCTCGATTTGAGCAGGAGAGTCATCCTCCATTCAATTATACACAGTTACCTTCTCCAACTAGATGCTCACGAGTGCCCATTAGCAACAACAGTTCTAGTTCTAACGAATGTGAGGATTCTAAGGCTACCCCGTGGTACAAAGGAGGTTTCCTCTTTTTCGCATTCAAGACCCCCAAAAACACAGACAGTGTCTCACTCACTTTGACTAAACAAGAAAAATTTCAATGCTTACAAGAACATTTTGAGCATAAAGATAACCAAGCGTGCTTAGACAAAGAACACAATCAACAAAGGATGGATGCTGCTAGGCACATGGCTTATAGAGGGACATTTCATGAGCAACCTGAGACTAGTAATCATGAGCATAGACCTCTTTTTATCAATGGCAACAATGGAAACAATACGCCACCAAGATCTCCTCCAAGACCCACTTTTGGTATGCCTTCTTCACCTCCTAAACCTCCTCCCTCTAAACATGAGGCAGAGGCTGATGATGAGATTTCTAGTGAGGATCTTATGAGATTTGAACAAGATGTGGTCTCTCAATGAATGATGCATAAGCTTTTAGAGCATAATGGCGATCAATATTTTCAATATATGACTTCTAGAGGATACAAGCTTCCTCCCGGCTATGATGTCAGACAAATTGTCCAACAAAGAGTACCAACTGAATTGGAAGTCCTTCAAGAAGAACTGCATCAAACAAATCAACACCTTACCCAAATGGCATTAGAAAGAGAGCCTCCAAAGGTCTCTTTTGTAGAATCAATTTATGCTCTTCCCTTTGATAGGAGTCTATACATGGTCCCATTTCCTAGGGATATTGAGGTTCCCAAATATGACAAGTATGATGGAAATGGTGATCCCCATGACCATGTGCATCACTTTTACCCTCTTAGCCTGGACTTCCTTCATGAAGACACATTTCTTCTACGACTATTCCCTAGAAGTTTAAGAGGCCAAGCTTTGGAATGGTTTGCAAAATTGACACCACCGCTTAAGACTTTTGATGAGTTGGCTCAGCAATTTACCTAGCATTATTCTTACGACATCCAACAACCTGTCACCATGATAGATCTCGGTAATCTAAGACAGCATCAAGGTGAGCCATTTGCAACTTACTTACAATGTTGGAGGTCATTGTATTCTAGGTATCCTCGTCAGCTACCTGAAAGAGAAAAAATTGACATTTTCATCAACACACTTGTGCTTGAGCTATTTTACGATCTAAGGAAGCAACTGTTCTCCTCCTTCCATGACATGGTTGAAAGTGCATATCGAATTGAGGATGTAGCTATAAGAAAAGGGGATATTGTTATTAATAAAGATGCTAAAGGCAATGGCAAAGACAAGAACAAACCTTGGAATAAGAACAAGTATGTTGTTAATGATGGGGTTGTTGACGCTCCTAAAGCTAAAGAGCCTGCTTTCAATCTCTCCAATGCTATCTATGTAGCAAAACAACAAGAAGCTGCCAACACTCACGGTGCTCCTAAACCTAAATATGTAGATAAGCCTAAGAAGTCATTTTGAAAGTGAATCTATACCAAGTTGCCAGAACCTTACGATGTGATCCTTAAGACTTTGGTTGACAATGGATATCTTACGCTTCCTGATAAACCTGGTAACTGGGATCTGCTAAATAGGCCTGATTGGTGGAGAGATGATCATTACTGCCTTTATCACAGAAACAAGGGACATCTGAAAGATAATTGTTTTAAGCTTAAGGATGATATTCAGGATCTTATGAGAATGGCACAATCTCCACTGATTGCTTAACTAAAAATTTTGATCACACAACTTTCAAAGATCCTCTACCTAAGCATGATAAGGGGGAAAATTCTCAAGTACATAAGAAGAATCATGATGCAAAGATCAATTACACGTATCCTTCTGATACACCTATGATCAACATGGTAGAGCCCGTTGAAAATGTTCTTATGGTGAGATCTCAAGATGATAATAACACCAATCATGGTAAGCCAAAGTTAGTCTTGCAAACACGTGGTAGTTCATCTTCCTGAAGTGAGACATTGAATGTTGTTACTAGGGGGCATGCCAAGATTGTCCTTAAAACTGCACAAGATCCCAAGCAAGCTTTGCCTTCCAAACAAGTGGCTCCTTCAGCCACCCCCAGCTATGATCTTGTCCAACATTCGCAAAAGACACCAGCATAGATATCTATCCTCGAGTTGCTTCGGTTATCCCCTTCACATAGAGAGATTCTCTATGAGGCTCTACATACAACACGTGTTCCCAATGCCATTGATCCAGATCAATTTCAGGCTATGGTCAACCACATTTCATCTCCGCTATCTCTCTTCTTTTCTATAGAAGATGACATATCTATTGCTCACTCGCATAATCTAGCTTTACACATTGAAGTTCTAGTCTACAATACCTGAGTCCCCTGAGTCCTAATAGACAAAGGTGCAGGGTTAAATATTGTTTCTTTCAATGTCATACAACAATTGGGTTTGTTAGAATTTGTTGTGGATTCTAAAAAGAAGATTACTATAAAAGCTTATGATGAAGTGGAAAGATCTTCCAAAGGTCTTGTCACGCTGCCTATCCGAGTGGGCCCTGTCATGAAAGATATTAGCTTCCAAGTATTGGACATCCCACTCGCATATAAAATTCTTTTGGGTCATCCTTGGATCCATGACATGCAGGCCGTTCCTTCCACTTATCATCAGTGTGTCAAATTTCCATACAATGGCACTAAAGTTGTGATTCCTAGAGACCATACTATTGCTATTAATGCTCTTGCTGCAGCTGAAAAATTTGTTCCTCACAATGAACCTTCTGTTGATCCTAGTACGTCTCTAGTTGATGCTAAGAAAACACTTAAGATGATGAGCCTTGGTATGGGCGAATATACGTTGGATTCCTTTTCTTCTATACCTATTTCTCCTAGGTCATATGGGAGACCTTCTGATCACATGAAGCCTTCCACTTCTGCTATGGTGATCTTTGATACTTTTGTTCCTTCATTCATTCCTTTAGAAGCAGAAAGAGAAGAACAAGCTATTCAAGAGTGGATCTATAGAGAGGATTCTGGAAATACTCCCATGCTCAGTAATTCAGACATAGATATAGATGAGTCACCACTACACACTATGGCTCACATGGGAGATGATCTTCCTTCTACTTCACTTCTTTGGGGAGAAGAATGTATACCTACTAATGATATGACTGAGGCCTCTATGTCTAGAACCTATGTGCCTAAAGAATCATTGCACTATGATAGACAACGTCGCAACATTGCACGACTGCTACAAAGAGGTGATCTCTCACATAATGACATGAGTATCTCTACTTCTCGGCATCTTAAGCCTTTTCCAAAAAATTCTTCCATGATAGATATGGATGTTGATGTAGTTCATACCTCTGGTAACCATCCCCATGTAGTCAATGAGTCTCGCGAAGGGTTTAATGGGTTTGTTCCCCGTATTGCCTTAGTAGACTATGTTGGTCCTTCTCTGACAAATCTAGATCTAGCTACTTTTGGAGCTTACCCTATAGGCTCAACTTCTCTTGTCACTAGAGATGACACCCCTTCCATAAATGCTATTGAACCAATCACTTCATTTCATCTTGCATCAACACCTGTTACTTCTTCCTCTAGCGAACTAGCAACAAAAAAGGTTGAATCAACAATCAAACATCACAATCATCAAGTCAAAAGAAAAGAGCAATGGTCAGATGGTGAAAACCACATTGTGGCAGTATTTGAACCTAAGAAAAGTAAAAATAAAATCTTCTCAAAAATAATGATTCTCAAATAAAAGATGACAAGTTGATTCTCTACAAAGAAATGGTGAAATTCTTCAAGCATGATCTCATATTTGTTACACTTTAGCCCACTCCTAGAGCTTAGAACAAAGTTGCTAATGCCTTGGTTACTTCAACATCCATCTTACAAATGAAAAAGCATAAAATTTGCTTCAAGTTCCTGGTGGATGAATTACACTCCTACCTTCCACCTCATATCCCTCCTAAAAATCCACCACACCATTCTTTCCGCAATCCCTTACACTTTTCCTTTTTCTCTGGTGACTTGTATAGCAAGGGTCTAGATGTAACTCTCCTTAGGTGTCTAGAAATAGAGGAGTCAGAAAAAGTGCTAGCTAAAATCCATGATGGCATATGTGGATCACATTCTAACGATCCTCCGCTAGCTCAGACATTGCTTAGGGCTGATTATTATTGGTCGAACTGGTTGAGACCTCCTACCATCATAGCTACAGCATCTAGGCCTAGGGCCTATCAGTTCTCTACATCAGAGGAAGCAGATTCTTGATGCCCATTTCTATCTGGGGCATTCTTTGTACATATTTATTGATCCTGAAAAAATTCCAAAAAAAATTCATATATGATGCTGAAAAAATCCTAAAAAGCATATAAAGTCTTGAAAAAATCCAAAAAAACTAAAAAAAATTCAAAAAATCAAAAAAATAGAAAAAGTGCCTTGGTGAAAACCTGGAAACAGGCACCTTGGTAGCGAAAATATAAAAAAAAATTATAAAAAGTCCTAAAAAAATTGCAATAAATCTATCAAGTGGTGAAAACCTAGAAATAGGCACTGTTTGAGACCCTCTGCACCTATGTCTATCAGTCTTGCATGGTGCTCATTCGCTCCACTTCTTGCTTTGCCTCTCCTAGCTTGGAATTGACTCTTGTCTTAGTCTAGGGGGCATACGTTGTTTTAAGCTTATCTTGGGTCTCTTTGTGCATATGGGTTTCTTAGGCACCTCGCAAATGGTGTTTTTCAACACCACCCCAACTGTGTTTTTCAACACTACCCTAGCATCGAGTGTTTCTCAAAACTTATCAGATATCCTACCTACAGTCTAGATGATGCAATATTTCTCACTGGCAGATGCGATACTCAAAGTTTGACTCTATGACCTACACACACACACTTAAACATTTGACTCGCTGAGACTTGCTTGGCTTTATTTCTTTGTGTGCTATCTATGATGATTTCTTTGCTGAGTGGTCTCTCCCTGAGAAGTTTTCGATAATGTATAGCTAGAAGACCGAGGGTATGAGAACATGTTTTATTTCTTTATCTGCTTGTGGGTATGTTTTTTTGGTCCTACCTATCATTAAGCATTTATGCTTGTTCCACTTGACATTGGGATCTACAAGGTATTATCCTTGACTATTTCGCAAGTGCATGCTTATAGTCATCTTGACTTTCTTGTGTCTCGATGCGAGCATAATCTTGCTATATCAAACTTAGGTAATCTCACTGCACTAGTCATCTTGACCTGCATGTCTTTGATGCCTAGGTGGGATTTCCACATTTCTATTTGATATAGATCATATTCAGATCCACATAGTTATGCTAGTGTGTATTGTATGATCTTGCAACGCTACCAATAATGCTCAATGATGAATATTAGATGTCTATTGGCTTTGTGACCTTGCAAGTAAACCACTTTTCATGTAGCTTGCATTCTTAAGTTCATGTTAGTTAGTTTTGCATCTTGCATATGGAGAGAGCTCTCCTTTCATCTTTCATGGACTTGTTAATCAACTGCACTCACCTTTCGCTTCTTCCTAATCATGTCTTTCACTTCTTGTCTTTCATATCACATCATTTTCCTTTCATTTCAGGATCGAAACTGAAATCTGAGTTCCCCTTGATTATTCTCATCGCCTTTCTCCTTCTACATAGTTGGCTAACCTTTTGAGGCCTAATCTTTCGATCTTCACTGGGGCATTCTTCACCTCTTCATCTCCATCTCTTTCAAACTTCTAGTCTTTCATTCACTTTCACATCCCAAGTTCCAATCCCCCTCCATGGTGTTTACGAGTTGAGGGACCCATAGGTTCATGCCCTGTGTCCCATGTGTGGGGCATATCTTCACTACTTGATGGTTATTCTATTCTCTTTCTTCGATTATGATTTCTATTGATTTGATCATGTTGCTCTTGCTTCTGCTTTCCCTCTACCTGGATTTCACTTTCGATCCCGAGGGAGCAGACACATCATATATTATTGGCTATCTCTTTCCTAAGTGTTCAGTACTGTCACTACCAGGATGACCATGCAGGATTTTCTATCTCTCTGCACTTCATTCTTTGGAGTCAGATTGCTATTTGCTTTCCTTCTTGGCTATCTATTTTCTTTCTTAGCTGATCTATTCTTTGACGTAATGTGTTCCCAGATCGATCACACATTAGTCAAAGAGGGGCAAATGTATACACCCAAAAATGGTCACCTAGACTATTAGCCCCTTTTGCTAAATCATAAATTGTTTATTCTTGATCAAATCCTAGTTCTATCATTTATTCGATTATTTTCTATGGGCTAACCATCTTATCCTAAGTCTTTATTTATTAAAAGGAATATTTCCTCCCCTTTTAATAAATAAAAAGCCCCCACTTTTCCTCTTATCCTAAGTTGCACAAATAAAGTATTTATTCTTATTTTATAAAAAGGAAAAAGCACTTTTTGTCTCATATGGACATAAAGTCAACTCCTATTTTCCTATTGGAGGATATTTGTGCACAAGGATCAAGCTTCTTTTTTTCTCCATTGTTGATTAAATCTTTTGCCTCTTAATCTCCATGGTCCATTCCTTTTCATTTATTATAAAAGGAGAGCTCTCTTCTTCATTTTCATATCTTAGGTTTTTATGCTAATGTTATGCTGCAGGTTTTCTAGGTCATTTTGGAGCTTTTTGGAGATTTGGAACATTCTTGACTTTTTTGCATCTACATGTTATCATAGTTTCATTTCCATAGTTTAGCTTGCATTGCATTTTCATTCTTGATTCTTGAGGATATTGGCATTCTTTCCCTTGTCTTCATTGAATCTCTCATTGCATGGTTTACTAGCAAGGTTATTGGTTAAATAGGTCTAGCTGAGAGTATTCTTAAAACCCTTGCACTCCATGCCTAGGGAGCTATGGATCAATTTTTGAGACCTCATTCTTGAGTGTTCTTGAATGTAATGATTCATATAAGTGTGACACAATTATAGCACACAAGTAGCAGGAGCAACATACTCTGCTTTAGCTATAGACTAAGAAATACAAGCTTGCTTTTTACTTGTCTAGGTTACAAGTCTTTCACCAAAGAAAAATGCTCCTCCAGTGGTGTTTTTTCTATCATCCACATTTCCAGCCCAATCAGCATCGGTGTAAACTTTCAGTTCAAACTTCCCTTCCTTAGGATACCAATGTCCATAATTCTTTGTTTTCTTCAGGTATCTTAAGATCCTTTTTGTACCTATCATATGCGATTCTCTGGGATTAGTAAAAAATCTTGCAACTATTCCTACATGTGCTATATCTAACCTACTGTGAACTACATACATTAACTTACCAATCATGGATCGGTAAAGTGTTTGGTTTACCTCGGTAGTTTCATCCTCCTTTGTCAATTTGCATCTAGTAGCCATCAGTGTTCCCATAGGTTTAGCATCTTCCATGCCAAATGTCTTCAGTACTTCCTTTACGTATTTAGATTGTGTGATGAATATTCCATCACTCTGCTAAATCACTTGTAGTCCAAGAAAGAACTTAATCTCTCTGAACATAGACATTTCAAATTCCTTTTGCATTTCATCAGCAAATGCCTTGTAGACAAGATCTGAGCCACCAAAGATGATATCATCAACAAATATTTCAGCAATGATAATAGTATCATCAGTATCACCTTTCACATACAGATTGTTGTTTTCACTTGTTCTAACTAATCCAATACTTAACAAATAAGTATGCAGTCTTTCATACCATGCTCTTGGTGCTTGCTTTAGTCCATATAAAGCTTTATGTAATCTACATACCATGTCTTTATTGTTGGGATCAACAAATCCTTCAGGTTGTTCAATGTAGACTTCTTCTTCAAGTATACCATTCAAAAATGCTGACTTCACATCCAATTGATAGACTTTGAATTTCTTATGTGTAGCATATGCAAGTAGCATTCTAACTCCTTCCAATCTAGCAATAGGTGCAAATGTTTTACCATAGTCAATGCCTTCTTCCTGTGCACATCCCTTGCATACTAATCTAGCTTTATTTCTTGTGACTTCACCATTTTCATTCAATTTATTCCTATGAATCCACTTAGTGCCAATAACATTCTTATCTTTTGGTCAGGGTACTAAGGACTAGGTTTTGTTCTTTTCTATTTGCTTTATTTCCTCCTTCATTGCATTAACCCATTCTTCATTCTCTAATGCAACTTTCATAATTTTAGGTTCAAATTCACAAATTAAACATGTACCTTCTCTTGTTTTGTTTCTAGTTTGCATTCTAGCATGTCTATCTCCAATGATTTGTGTTTCAGGATGGTGTCTTCTGACAAAACTAGCCAAGACTTGATTTCTCCTTTCTTGTTCATCCTACTCAGGGTCATTTTCTTGCTCAGTAGCTTCTTCATGTTCATCAGTTTGTGGTGCCTATTGTATTGCATTGTTTCCCTACTGACCGATTGTTATAGCTTGTGATGTCGGTAGATACTCTGGATATTCAATGTAAGTGAATCTACTGTAATCTTTTGGTTCCTTTGTGCTTTCCTCTATGTACTTGTCATCAAACTCATCAACACGAACATTAGTACTTTCAACAATCTTATTTGTAGCTTTATTCAAACATTTGTATGCTTTACTTGTGGTGGAATATCCTAGAAATATCCCTTCATCTCCTTTAGAATCAAATTTTCCATTTCTTTCATCTTTCAAGATAAAGCATTTACTTCCAAAAATTTTGAAATAACTTACAGTAGGTTTGTGTCCAAACCGTAGTTCATAAGGTGTTTGGTTGGAGTCCTTCTTCAGTTGTACTTGGTTAAGAACATATACAGTTGTGCTGATAGCTTCCCTCCAATATGTCTGAGCAACATTCTTCTGTATCATCAATGTTCTAGCACAGTCAATTATAGACCTATTCCTTCTTTCAACAATGCCATTTTGCTAAGGTGTCCTTAGTGTCGATACCTACCTTTTGATTCCTTTCTCATTGCAAAAGTTAGTAAATTCATCAGAGATAAATTCACCTCCTCTATCAGATCTTAAGCACTTTATTTCCTTACTATTTTCTTTCTCTACCTTAGCTTTATACCACTTAAACATTTTGAAAGCATCATATTTCTCTTTCAAGAACATAAAAGTCATCAGTCTAGTGTAATCATAACAAAAAGAATAAAATATTTATCACCATAATAACTCTGAGTTCTCATAGGACCACAAAGATCGGTATGAACCAACTCAAGTATCTTCTTTGTTGAGTAGTCTTTTCTTTTAAAAATAGACTTAGTCATCTTACCCCTCTGACATTCATGGCACATGGCATGATCAGGTTTTGTCAAGTTAGGCAATCCTCAAACTCTTTTCTTTCTACTAATCTTGATCATATTGTCAAAGTTCACATGGCATAACCTTTGGTGCCACAGCCAAGCATCTTCATCCTTAATTAACAAATAAGAAGACTGTTCCATATCAAGATAGAATAGATTACCTCTGGATTGTGTACCAGTTCTAACAAGTCTTCCTCCATCATCATAAATCTTCACCTTTTTTCTCTCAAAAGCCAGTCGGTGGCCTGAGTTGTTCAACTGAGCCACACTTATCAGATTATAGTTTAGTCCATCTACCTAGTATGCATTTTCACATTGTAGTCTATCATTGATCATTAGTAAGCCTTTGCCTCTTACCATGCAAGGTGCATCATTTCCCATTCTCACAGATCCTCCATTATATTCAACAAGATGATCAAACTTCTCTACATCACCAGTCATATGATGTGTGCAGCCACTAGCTATGATCCATGTATCATTTCTGCTTACTTTAGAGATCAGTGCTATCTCTTCATTTTCTCTTCCTCTTCTAAGTAATCTTTCATAGTAACAAATACAACTTCTATATCAACATCAAAGTCAGATTTAGTTTCAATATCTTTGGCTATGTAACATACCTTTTTGCCTTTTTCATCTCGGTTATCTTTGTTGTTGTGTCGGTAACCTCTATTGACTCTTCTTCCATAGTTTCCATCAGATCAGTCTTTGGATCTATCATCATCTTTCTTCTGAGGACATCTAGCAACAATTTGACCGACTTCTTTACAATTAAAGCATGCTAAAGGGAGCTTGCCTCTATACCTTCCTTTTCCTCTGGGCAATCTTCTAGCCATAAGTGCTTCAAGCTCATCAAGTTCATCATCGGTATTGTCATCACTATCACAATTCTTTCCATTCCTGCTAGACTTTCCAATGTTCAGAGAAGACATGAAAGTGGATTCAACAGAAGGAACAACACTATTATCAAAATTGTTTAATTCAAAAGTTGTAAGTTTACCAATTAAAGTGTCAAGAGTAAGGCTGGATGTAGCTCTTGTTTCATGAATTGTAGAAATCTTGATTACATAAACTGGTAGCAAAGTTTTGAGAATCTTTCATATCATTGTTTCATCATCAATTATTCCATCAGATGCTCTAATAGCATGTACCACCTCTTTGAGTCTATTTGAATATTGGACAATATTCTCACCTTCTTTCATTCTCATATCATCAAATCTGCCTCTCAAACTTTTATCTCAGGCTCTTTTGACATTCAAATCTCCATTGTAGATTTGTGCTAATTTATCCCACATTCCTTTAGCAGTTATGCATGTCTTGATATCTTCAAATTTAGCATTGGTACAGGCAACAACAAGTTCCATCATAGTAACATTGTCTTCATGCTTATCCTTTAATTGATCAACAGTTAGGGGACCAGTGGGTAGTTGCATGTAGCCATTCTCCATCAGCTCTAGTGCTGAGTTCCCAATTCCAGATATGTGCAGCTTCATTCTATTTTTCCATACTGCGAAGTTCTCTTTGTTCAGTTTCAGTACTTCCCTCTTATACATCTTGAGACCTTTATGCTTAAGTCCTTAAAACTCTGTTCCAAGCAACCAACGCTCTGATACCAATTGTTAAAATAAATAAGAGGGGGGGTGAATTAGTTATCCAGTGTCCCAATTCAAAATGTATAATTCAAAACATCTTCTTTGATTTTTGCTTGTCGGTAAGCAATAATAACTCTCACTGTCTGTGCTTTTACCGATTATTAGTCTAATACTTATAACTATTTACCGATCAAATCTAACATGTAACATGTAAAGAATGATAACAAATAAATATCATAATCAACACATAACACATGAGATTTAACGTGGAAACCCTGTAAAGGGAAAAACCACCTGGGACCGGCAACCCAAAATTGTTCACTCTTCTGAAGTGAGGTCAGTTAAGACCCAACCCTATTAAAAGTTACAAACACACTGTCAAGTGTGACCTTGTTAAAGGATTTTATACTAGCAGTTATCATCCAACTAGCATTCACTATGGGGTTAACAGGATAAATGTTCATTCTATGAATGATACATCATAAAAATTTTAGAGTCCACTTGGTTAAGAGATTTAGACTATATACAATGGTTAAATATGTAACAGTAAAATGACCTGCCTTAATACAACTTCAATTTGCAGATTACAGATCAATATTCAGTCCATACAAATCCTTCTGATCAATAATTCACTTCAGATTCAATATTGTATCAACTTACTATCTACCGATAATAGCTCTTTATAGCTCGGTAACTGTTCTACAGCTCAGTTCTCACTAACTAGTATGATCAGAATGCATGAAAGCTTTATTCACGCAATAATTCTACAGCTTCTTCTTCCTAGCACTTTACTAAAGAAATTCTAAGATCTTATATAGATGAGTAAATCATTTTCTTCTCCACCATCAGATTTTTCTGCTTAATCACATTCATATATTTTGCCGCTTAAAACTTTCTTGGTACTCATGTCAAAAACACTTTTCAATCTACTCCGTTAGATCTTCCTTGAATTTTGTCAACCGTTGATCTTTGTAACAAACTTTATCTATTACCTTGATGTTATACTCATGCCAGCTCATAAATCTTATCGACTAAACTAATCAATTAATTCATTCTGTTCTCCTCGATTAATAAAGAATGCGTCAATGAACACTTCTTGATTAATACTGTGGTCAGTATACTCTACACTCCATTAGTGTATACTAGAAATGCTTCATTTACCGACAACACTGCTTTGTGTCTTTCAGCTCTATACTTCATTATAGATGAATGCAACATAATAACATCAATATCATCAAGTCATAGACTCATCAACAAGTTACTGAATGTGTTTCTTATCCTCATCTGTCATGTACATCTTTCCTCATGTAGATTTATCTGTTCTTCATCTATTTCACTTTTCTTCAGATGTCTCGGTGTAGTAACTTACAAGATAAGTGCTGTCAAACTAGTTGACATCAATGACAACATAATACTGATTTAATAATATTACATATCTAATCAACAACTTCTCAGTGATCTTTAATCATAGATTCCAAATTAGTTGTAGTCCAATAGTATGTATTTAATTTTGTTAGGAATTAATGCTAAATGTTTGGTAGCCATTTTGTAGTAGTTGTTGTTGTATTCATGACTATGATTGTCATTGATGTCAAGACGACGATTTACTAGAGACTTGCAGAGAAGCAGACAGAGTTTGGATTAGTGCATGTGGAATATTATAGTTGGAGCCATATGATTTTGAGGATATAATCTTTGATATGTTATATGGTTATGGTTAAGAGTGCAGACAGTAATTCATTTATTCATGGAAGTTATGAGCATGTTGGTGGAAGCAGTATTCAGGCAGTGTTCCTGAGTATTGGTTTGTGGAAATCGGATGATATATCCTAATCAAGATGGAATATGGTTTTTTTGTAGTTAAAGGGAAGTTTAAGACACATTATTAGTGATGTGGGTGATAGTGTAAACTTTGAGGTCGCACGAGTGAAGAATTATTGTAGTTGGAAGCTGACAGTTTTGTGTAATTTTGATGTAACATATGGAAACTTTTATTTTGTAATTGTATGCTGACTCATTTTTAATTACTTGAGTATGGTATAAATGAAGGAATGTTTTTCCTTATTGTAAAGATGTTGAACATGATAGATGAATATGAAGTGAAGAAAAGATCTAATTGTGAAAGCAAATTTGTGAAGGAAGACATGCAAAGTGCAGAGATTTGAAATTGAGAGTTGGTGTAACAGTGAGTGTGGTTTGGCACAGTCAGAGAAGAGGTAACATATAATTCTAGATTGAGTAATACAAAGATTATTTAGACAGTGTGTTCAATGATCTTACCCTGAAGTTGTTTGGGTACTGGGTCCTTCTATCTTCCATAACTCTTAATAGGGTTGGAATCTTTTAATAGGGATTCAAAATCTCCTAATAGGGATTCATATGTACTGAATGTATTTCATAAGACTCCTAACAGAGTCCATCCTTTCACAAGGAATATTCATATTAGTACATCTTTTGTGGAAATCATTCCCACCGGGGTTTACTCTTTGATCAAGAGGTTCCCTAGTCAACATATCTTGTGTCATTGTGTTATTGTGTATGAATATCTTTCTATGGTTGATGATTATATTGCTTACATGGTTTAATGTTGTTGAAGTTGTTAAAAGTTATAATTATTAGATAATTGATTCATGCCCCCCTCCCCCCCCTCTCAGTTATCTTGGTGGACTTTACTTTCTAACAATTGGTATCAAAGTGGTAGGTCTTTGAAAAAGAAGTTTAATAGCTTAAGGAGATCCATGGTGAATTTCAAGAAAGAAAGCCTGAAGTTTGATGGAGTAAATTTTGATAGCTAGAAAGAAAAGATGAAAACACACCTACTGTGTTTAGGACCAGGTTATTGGTTGATTACAAAGAATGATAAGACTATCATTGAAGAGGACAATCTTGAAACATGTACTATTAATGAGAGAGATCTATTCATATGTAACATACTTGCAAGAGAAGCACTTTTGACAGCTCTTCTGGAGAATGAGTACAGTCAGGTAAAATGTTTCAAAAAATCTTATGAAATTTGGAAATCTTTACACTCTACTTTTGAAAGTTATGAACATGCAAAAAGAGTTAGATTACATAATTGGATATGTGCATTTGAAGATATAAGAATGATGAAAGATGAATCTGTTAGAAGCTATATTGGTAGAATGTCAGAAATTGTTATAGGCATAAAATCTTGTGGAGGAACAAAGATAGAGAATGAAGTGATATGGAAAATTCTAAGAACATTGAATCATGTATTTAAGTAGAAAACATAGATGATTGAACAAGTTATACATTGTACTACAAACTTTACAAGAGAGACTCTTGTTGGAAGATTAGAAGCAGCAGAAATGAACCTGAGGTTATCAAGAGACATACCTAGAATGGAGACAGCATTCAGTGCTCTTAGTGCTCACCCTACTTTGTCAAGAAGCATCAGTGTGAGTGGAGATTATGCTGGTAGCAATAGATCTAGAAATGAAGAAGACAAGAAGATTGAAGAAGGTATTTCCTTTCTTGTGAAGAGAGAACCAGACAATAAGAAAATTTTTAAATGTTGGACTTGTCAAGAATATGGTCATTTTGCATCTAAATGTCCTAAGAGAGTTAAAACGTACAGAAACAATTTCAAACCTAGAAGATCTAAGGAATGTTATTATGCTAATGATGAAGATCTTGAAGTTAGTATAGAGAGAACTCTAAGTGAAAGTGATACTGTGAGTAATGATGACATAGGATTTGTAGCAATTAAAGAAGAGAATCTTGAAACTAGTGTTAAGGAAGAAAAAGCCTTAGTTTCTTAAGTTGAAAAGAAAGCTGATTGGATTATAGATAGTGGTCACATCATATGATTGGAGACATGAAAAATTTCATAAAATTTAATGGATATGATGGAGGAGTTGTTAGAGTTGGAAAAAATGCACCTTGCTTGATTAAAGGTATATGATCTATTACTCTTGATGGAAAGACTAATATTGATGATGTTTATTTTGTGGATGGATTGAAACATAATCTTTTGAGTGTTGGACAGATAGTTGATAAGGGATATCAAGTTTGGTTTACTGAGAAAACTTGTGTGATACTGGATAAAGATGGAAATCTGATTGGAACTGGATCTAGAACTAGAGGTAATGTATTTCAGTTGAATCCTATTGAGATGACATGTTTGATTACTAAAATTGATGATAGTTGGTTATGGCATAGAAGGTTTTGTCATATAAACTTTGACAATATTGTGAAATTAAGTACTACACTTGCAGTAAGGGATTTACCTAAAATTATGAAGCCTACTAACATGATTTGCAAAGAATGTGTGATGGCTAAACAAAAGAGAAGTTCTTTTCCCAGTAAGTAGTTTACATCTGTAGAAAAGCTAGAGATTGTTAATACAGATTTGAGTAGTCCTACCAGGACTAGAGGATTCTATGGAGAAAGGTATTTTATGATTCTTGTTGATGATTTTATAAGAATGATGTGGATTGCATTTCTTAAAGAAAAGTTTGAAGCATTTGATAAGTTTAAGATTGTTAAGAATAAAGTTGAGAATGAATATGGAATGAAGATTAAATGTTTGCAATATGATAGAGGTGGAGAATTTACTTCTAGAGAGTTTAACACCTTTTGTGAAGAAAATGGCATTAAGAGATAGTTTTCAACCCCTAGAACACCTGAACAAAATGATATTGCAGAAAGAAGAAATAGATCAGTGACTGAAATAGCAAGAGCTATGTTATTTGAGAATGATTTGGTGAAGATATTCTAGAAAGAAGCAGTGAACACAATAGTGTATACAATGAATAGAGTACAAATCAGAGCAGACACAGACAAGACACCCTATGAATTATGGTTTGGACATGCACCCTCAGTTAAGTATTTTAGAATTTTTGGAAGCAAATGTTATATAAAGAGAGATGATTAAATTGGAAAGTTTGATCCTAGAAGTGATGAAGTTATATTTCTTGGATATTCTTTGAAAAGAAAATCCTATAGATATTACAATAAAAGAACTAAGACTATTGTTGAGAGTGCAAATGTTAAAATTGATGAAAAGTTTAAAATTTAGGAAAGAATGCTTGATTATGAATCACATGGAGAAGCTCATCCTAAACCTAACACTGGATCTACTAAATTATTTTATGAGACTAACAGTGATTTGTTGACTGAAAGCCACAGTGAATTCATTGAAGAACCTACACCTGAAGTGAGATTTGAGATAGTGACACCTAACAAGATTTTATCAAGAAATTATCTTATTGGGCAAATTATTGGAAGCATCAAAAGAGGAGTTCTAACTCAGAATAAGGTACAAGAACAGTTATGTTTGATTTCTCAAATTGAACCTAAAACTACTAGTGAAGCTTGTGAAGATGAAAGTTGGACTAATGCTATGAAATAAGAACTAGATTAGATTGAAAAGAACAAGACATGGGAATTGGTCCCTAGACCTAAAGACAAGAATGTTATTGGAACTAAATGAGTATTTAGAAACAAGATGAATGAACAAGGAGAAGTAGTAAGAAACAAAGCAAGATTGGTATGGAAGGGATACTCACAACAAGAAGGAATTGACTATGAAGAAACATTTGCAGCTGTTGCAAGAATTGAAGCAGTAAGAATGTTTTTGGCCTATGTAGCTTACATGAAATTTAAAGTATATCAGATGGATGTGAAGTCAACATTTCTAAATGGAGAATTGGAAGAAGAAGTCTACATTGAGTAGCCTGAAGGTTTTCCTTTGACTCAAGAAGGAGACATGGTATGTAAACTAAAGAAAGCCTTATATGGACTAAAGCAAGCACCTAGAACTTGGTATTCAAGACTAGACAGGTATTTGTTAAAGTTGGGATTTACAAAAGGAACAACTGATAGCAACATGTACACAAAAGAAATGAAAATGGTTTATTGGTTATAGTTGTGTGTGTGAAAATTGTACCTGATCTGTAGACACAACACTCAGTAAAACATTAGAGGTTAGCTAAAATCAAAATCATGCAAAATTGAAAACTATCTAACCAAGTGATTTACTACCTTCTAATAGGTGCGAGATTAATGTTCTCAGATTGTAATCCAGATCAGTGACCTAGATGACACCTAAATGAAGGATTTGAATGCAAAAGATGGATATGAAATTGAATGCAATTAATCTATATTTTTTATATTTTCTATGCAATAAGAATGATAAACTGATATGCTATGGATGCTAAATGATCTAACAATGAAGATTCTAACAATGATATGAAAACTATGAAATTCTATGCTAAGATATAAAAGCTATGCAATTGAAATTGATCTCACAAAGCTTTGAATTCGCAAGTTGATTCCTCAGCCTCCAATTCTCCAGCGTGATTGTGCAAAATATGTGGATGAATTATGAAGAGCTGAAGCCTTAATTTATAGAAATCTAGGGCTTTGGAGGTGCATGGATAAAAGCCATAAATCACTCAAATAACTCAGCTTGATTTTTGAGTTATCTGATAATAACAGATAATTAAGTCACAAAAACATGCAAAAGCTAAGCTTTAACTCAAAATAGAGTTTAGCTTTAATTGATAATTGACAGTTGTCTGCTTTTATGATTGTGCATGTTTTATTTATGAATTAATTTAATAATAAAGTGATTTATTTCCAACTTAATTGATTTTTGAAATAAAATAATTAATTTATGGGTTAATTAACTATTTTATCAAACTTTTATTAAAAATTATATTATTAAATAATGACAACATGCTTTAATTAATTAAATAAAGATTTAATCAATTATTCATAGGATATTGGATTTATTGTCAAAATTAAATAATACAATTAATAATAGATAGAATTAAATTTAATTAAACAATTAAGTGGCAAATATTAAATCTAATTAATTAAATATGAAAATATTCAATTAATCAAATTTTAGGATAAATGTGATTTATTGCCAAATAATCATTAAATTAAAGATAATTAAGATAATTAGGAATATTACTAGGAATATTCCCTGATGCAGAATTTAAGATAATCAATTATGATTCGATGATGTTTAGATGTGCCTTAGATTAGGACTTTGATGTTGATTTCATTCAAATTGAAGATGTAGGAGATTAATGAACTTATAGCCCATTTTTGGGGTATTACATTTTGCTCCTCTTTGAATTACTGTGTGAAGCACAGTGGTTCAAAGATAGTCTGTGTTTGATAAAGATATGAAACTGATTCAAAAGATAAACCGATCTCAAGATAGAAACCGATTGAAAGATATTTAGATAGGAGGTCCTAAATGACCAGAGATAATGTTTACTATAGAAGCAATGAACTGATGATTGTGAAAAAGTGTCAAAATGCCTGATTCTGAACCTTAGGATTGATAAGAAGTGAGTGACCCGTTCTAGACTCGATTGTCTTAGCAGAACTAGCAGGTATCACATCCAAACCCTTCAGTTGCCAAAGAACCAAGGAAATAACACTAATGGAACCGATGGTTGCAAAAACTGATACAGTTTACAAGATTAGGAGAATACCAGATTGATATGGATCGATGAATCTAATATGCCCCAAGTGATGATAGATTTGCCTCGAGCAATGAGGGCTTTTTTAATGAATCAGTGATTAGACGTGATTGTTGTCTTGATCACTGATGAAAGATATTGATAGATTTGATCAATAGAATTTGATTTACAGACTTTGAATGATGTGCAATACCATGCCCCCTTTGGGATTAAAATTGAAATCTGACAAGAAAAGTCAACGTTGAGAGTTTAGAAGCATGTTAATTGATTTGAGAAGTGGTTAAAACACGTCTAGGAATGCATTTTGCATCGTTTGGAGGTCCAAAAGACCAAGTTTGACTAGGTTAAACCATGAGTTGACCATAGTTGACCAAGTTGAAATTTTGATAGTTTGATGTAAGCTAATCAATTAAGTTGAATACTAGATTTCTGTGATGATTGAAGGTTGATTATGCAAGCAATTAATAATATGAATGATCTCAGATTTGAATTTTGATCCCAAAAAAGGATTCTACTTGCTAATTCATTGGAGGAACCTTCATGTGAGATTCAATTTTTGTTAGACTTGAAGATGCGATTTGAAGAATCATTTAAGCATTGAAGTTCGTTTAATCATTGTGAGATCATGCAAACATGCAAAATGCAATGAGACATGCAAAATGAAATGCAACCTAAGACCTAGGACCTAGTCACTGATCATATGTCGATTTGTTATCATCATTGAACTTTTAGGTAACCGGATAAATCAATACAATGCCCACTAGCCATGAAACCATAGACATATGAATATCGATTTTTATGTGCAAGAATCAATACAACAGGTCCACTGGTTATACAACCATGGACATATGAATATTGATTTGTTTTCGAAATGTTAGATTAGATATAAGCACCAAGGCACAAGCGCCAGGATGACCTGAATATCATGTCCATTTTGATATAGCAATTTGTACAAGCATCAAAACATAAATGTCGTGATGACCTGAGTACGCCTTGCGTGACAAACACATCAAATAGCTAAGAGATCATTCTAAATCCAATGTGAATTACCTGTAGTGACCCTTTATCGTTCACATCCTTAGGTAAGATCGTGTTTCACAGTAGGAGAAAGAACTCACTCAAAAAGACAATAGTTAGATCGATACTTCTTTGAATCATCTAGGTATCAATGGTCAAGGTATGCATGGCCATCCAATTCAAGATAGAGGCTCTTACAGTCGGACACCATTTCAATCCAGAATTTCCAAAGTTGTTAGATTTTCACATACAAGTAGAAGACAAAGAAAAGATTATGCCCCCAGTCATCACTCTCTAAATCCTATAAAGGACATCATTGAAAAGCTCGAAGGGACACAATGTGCAAAAATCTCAATGTGAATCAGCAAGCATACAAGGAGATAAAAGCATGTAAAAACCATAGATTGTTTTCAGTTGAGTTTTGATGTTTGATTGCATTGTTGTAGATGCAAAATCCTTTCTGGAGACGAGACTGACTGACTGACTCAACTTGAAGCTTCAAAGGACTCTGACTGGATAGGATACATCTAAGATACATTGGAGGCCATAGGATATGACATTGATTGCCCCCAAGTTTGAACATTGATAGGATATAGACGCGCAAGCTGATTGGTGTACAAACTGACTTATTGAAAACTGGAAATGCAAAAACAAACCAGGAGGTATGTACAAACTAAAGCAAGAATGAAAGCTAGGAAAGACCAAGATTGCACTGATAGATGGAGCATTTGGAACAAGTGGCGCCCATTTTTCAAGTTTTCACCATCTTGGCAGAGATTCTATTTTTGCTACCAAGGCGCATGTTTCCAGGTTTTCACCAAGGCACTTTTTCTTTCTTTTTTCATTTTTTTTGTATTTTTCATTTTTCAATTTTTTTGTACTTTTGATATTTTTTTTATTTTTTTGTGAATCATCAAGGCGCCTATTGCTAAGTTTTCACCAAGATGTTCATTTTTTCAAGACTTTTTCTGATTTTTAAGATTTTTTTGTGAATCATCAAGGCACCTATTGCTAGGTTTTCACCAAGATGTTCATTTTTTCAAGACTTTTTCTGATTTTTAAGAATTTTTTGTGAATCATCAAGGTGCCTATTGCTAGGTTTTCACCAAGATGTTCATTTTTTTAGGACTTTTTCTAATTTTTAAGATTTTTTTTTTCAGGACATTTACCAAGCATTGAATGCCTTAGGCGTAGAATATTTTCAAATGGAGAACGTTGATTGGTTCTCAGAGCTATTCTCCTTCAGTCGTTGAGAGTTGATAGGCACTAGAGCCAAAAGTAGCAGTGATTACAAAGGGACCCAGCCAGTTGGGTTCAAACTTCCCCTTGCATTCTCGATGGGATTGATTTTTAGGATTTTCTCTCAAGACTAGATCACCAACCTGAAATTCTCTATGTCGAACTTTCTTGTTGTAGCCTCTAGACATTCTTTTCTAATACACTTTGAGATGATCATACGCTGCTTGCCTGCGCTCATCTAGTAATTCCAGTTCTTGTAACCTAGACACTCTGTAGTCATCATCAGTGACAAGTCCATGCATTCTGATTCTGAGTGATGGGATTTCAACCTCAATAGGTAGTACCACTTCAGACCCATAAACTAAAGTGAAAGGTGTAGCCCCTATAGGTGTTCTGATACTAGTTCTGTATAACTAGAGAGCTGGATTGATCATTAGATGCCAGTCTCTTCCTATTTTATTCACTGTTCTGTGCAAGATTTTTAAGAGATTTTTGTTTGAAGCTTCAGCTTGTCCATTCCCTTGAGGATAGTAGATAGAAGACCAATGTTGTGTAATCTTAAATTTAGCACATAAGTCATCTAGATCCTTGTTTTTGAATTGTCCCCCATTATCTGTGATTATAGAGTGAGGGATCCCATATCTGCAAATGATGTAGTTTAGGATGAACATAGAGATCTGTTTCCCCATTGCTTGTGTTAGAGGAACTGCTTCTACCCATTTTGTAAAATAATCTGTAGCTGTGATTATATGGGTATGTCCATTAGAAGAGTGTGGATGGATAGCACCTATGAGATCAAATGCCCATTGTTGGAAAGGCCATTATGTAGTAAAGGGAATCAGATCTCTCCCTGGAGCATGAATCAAGTTTCCATGTACTTGACACTGTTGATAGTTTTTAGCAAATTTAATAGCCTCTTTCTTCATTTCAGGCCAATAGTACCCAGCCCTAATAAGTTTTTGAGCTAACGTTAAACCATTTGAGTGTGACCCACATATACCCTCGTGGACTTCCTCTAATGCACGTTGAGACTCTTCCCATTCTAAACATCTAAGTAGTGTAACATCTAGACCTCATTTGTACAGATCATTACCAATGATGACATATCAGGATGCGGATCAGATAAGGTTTCATTTCTCAAAACAGTTAAAGGACTCAAGGATGATTTGGTCATGGAGATAGGAGAACAGATTTTTGTAGCGAGATGAGTCATAACCTACAATAGTGCAGATCATGCGGGTTTCAGGGGAGTCATATGCAAGATAGGATAAGGCTTCCACCAGGAACTCGTAGCGTAGTTCATGTTCAGGCTATTGTAAGAGAGTAGATAATGTCACCATTGCATCAGCAGCCTTATTCTCCATTCTGGGTATTTGCTCAAATGTGATAGAGATGAAGTATTTCTTTAAATCATCTACCATTCTCTTGTAAGGAATGAGCTTTTCATCTTTGGTTTGGCACACATCATTGACTCGGTGGATAACCAGTTGTGAGTCTCCATGGATGTGCATCTCTGTAACTCTCCACTATATTGTCATTTTCATACCATTGAGAAGTACCTCATATTCAGCAATATTGTTTGTGCAAGGAAACTTTAGTCTAAATGCTTTGGGTATCGAGTATCCTTGAGGAGTGATGAACAATATGCCTGCTCCAGATCCATTCTGTGTGTAGGAGCCATCAAAGAATAACCACCATGCTCTAGAAGAGAGGTGCATGATAGAGGAATTGGGAAATTCCATTTGCATGGGTGTATCATCAAACATGGGTGCATCTGCTAGTTGATCAGCAATAACTTGACCTTTTATAGCTTTTCTTTCAACATATTCAATGTCAAATTTGCTTAGAAGCATGACCCATTTAGCTAGTCTACCGGTGAGGGCCGCCTTGCTTAGTAGGTATTTCAGTGGATCAATTTTTGCTACTAGATGCGTGGTATGAGCTAACATATAGTGTCTCAGTTTTTGTGATGCAAAGATCACAGCTAGACATGCCTTCTCTATCATTGAGTAGTTTTTCTCATAGGCCACTAAAGTTCTACTGATATAGTAGATGGCTCTTTCTTTCTTGTCTTCATCATGTTGTGCTAGCAATGCCCTCAGTGATGTGGCTGTTGCAGAGACATACAAGATCAATGGCTTCCCATGAATAGGAGGCATCAAGATAGGCAGATTTGATAGATACTACTTGATATGGTTAAAGTTGTGTTCACATCCTTCATTCCATGCAAAGGTCACGCCTTTATGTAATGTTTTTGTAAAAGGTTGTGATATGTCAGCTAACTGTGATATGAATCTTCTGATGGACTGTACTCTACCTTGCAACATCCTCATTTGACTGATATTTGTGGGAGGTTGCATCTCTATTATAGCCTTGACTTTAGCCGGATCAACTTCAATGCCTTTCTTTGAAACTATGTATCCTAAGAGCTTTCCAGAAGTGACCCCAAAAGCACACTTCTTAGGATTTAGTCGGAGACTAAACTGTTCCATTCTGTCTAGGATCATGCTCAGGTCTGTTAGATGTTCAGTTCTAATCATGGATTTTTCCAAGGTATCATCCATGTAATCCTCCATTGTTTTATGCATCATATCATGAAAAATGGACGTCATTGCTCTTTGATATGTAGCTCTAGCATTTTTGAGTCCGAATGGCATAACATTCCAACAGAAGGTTCCCCACGCACATGTGAAAGCTATTTTCTCTTGATCTTCTGGAGAAATTTTGATTTGGTTGTACCCCGAAAAGCCATCCATTAAGGAATACATTCATAGCCCGTAGTCATGTCCGCTATCATATCAATGTTAGGCAGCGGAAAATCATCCTTAGGGCATGCTCTGTTCACATCTCTAATGTATGTGCACACTTTGATTGAACCATCTGGTTTTGAAACAAGTACAATGTTAGAGATCCACTCAGCATAGTCTATGACACGGATGAATCTAGCTTTTAGGAGTTTTTCTAGTTCTGCTTTGACTAAGAGTGCAACATGAGGATGCATCTTTCTCAATTTTTGTTTGATTGGTTTTACTCTAGGAGCAATGGATAGATGGTGGATAATGAGATTGGGATCCAAGCCTAGCATATCTGAATATTTCCATGCAAAGTTGATCTTTTTGTCTGATAAGAATGTAGTGAATTTTTGTTTCTCTTCTTCTGATAGAGATTGTGCTACATGTACCAATTGTGGTTCCTCTGTTGTACCCAAATTGATGGATTGAGTTGGCTCAATTAGAACTGGAGATCTATCCTATAAATGACTCAGAAGGACATCAAATATCTCATCCTTAGGCACCTCAGAGAGGTTTTCACCTTCAGATATGTCTTTTATTTTTACTTTTGTAGGTTTTGAGACTGCCACAAAGTGGTCTTCACCCTCAGATTTCTTTTTATTTTTATTTTTATTTTTATTTTTCTGACTAAGATATTTGATGTCTGACTCAGTCATGTTGACGCTCAGTTCACTAATGGAAGTACTCATAGACTCAACTACATTGAGGTAGCAGGCAAGGGCATAATCATCCAGGAAGGTATAAATACCATGGTTTGGGTTTGTGGAAGTTTGGTCGATAAGATCAGGGTGTTGGATAGTCAAAGTAGGAAAGGCTTGGGATATGGTGTTCACAGTCATGGATATGTCATTATTGGTCCTAACCCAATGGTCAAGTTCAAAGGTGATATTATAGCTCAAAATGTTCAATTCGTGAATAGGCTCAACATCATCATGGGAGTCCTCTTCAGCCATAGGTGGATCAGACACGTTAAGTTCATTGTTTCGCTCTAGACCTACATTGGGTTGAGATACATATTGGTGAATAACATCAATATATTTCTCTATTATAAGCTCATCTTCTTCTGGAATGGCACCCCATTCATAGTCATTTGACTCAACTTCTGATTCAGGATCTCTAGGAAATCTTAGAAAATGTGTGAAATCAGGATGAATACCCCAAGAAGGATTACCCTCAGTCTCTGACTTGAATTCATATTCATGGGAATCAGTGTCAAAATAACTACCCCCTTCTTCTTGATTAGTTTGATTGCCTTCGAGATTGGCTGGTTCTTGTGGTGCAACCATCTCTTGCACTACAGTAGGTTCTTGTGTGTCTACTACATTAATTCTTCTGATAGGATCATCTTTATCATCAAGAAGATCTTTGATCTCTTTAGGCAATTTTTCATAGGGGATAAGCTCAGAGCTATCTGAATCATCATCAAAGGGTTCTATCTCTTCTTTCCTGAGAAGGGGTTCTCCTAGTGTAATTTGTTCTATGACATGAGAACAACCACCTTTGAGATGATAGGGTTTCTTCTTAAAGCCTAAGCCACCAATATCTTTGTTGGCTCTACCAATATGTGAAATGGGTGTCACAAGACCCTTTCCTCTGATTCCTAGAGGTCCTTGACCGGAATATCCCATCTTGGCTATCAATTTGTTCCCTAGACCATATGAATTAAAAGGGATTGTAGGTGCTATAGATTCATTAGGTTGAACAATTTTAGATTCAGAATCCTCTTTATATAGCCATGCCAGCACAGCTTCATCCTCTTCAAATTCTTGTTTGGATACTTGCTCCGCCACAAAATTTCTTTTGTATGCTTCCATAGGTTCCTTAGGTTTTGATTTAGACTACTTCAAGAATTGTCCATACGACTTAGGTGAGATTGGGAGAGATGTCAGAGACAAGACTAGCTCTATAGTGTATTCTCCCATCCTATTTTCTTTGATATTGATCTCTTTAGCAATGTCATCCATCTTAGATGTGGAAGCAACATTTAGCTGCTTGACGGAAGATTCTCTATTATTGGGAACAAGCTTATCAACACTTTCCTTCAATGTATTGTAAGTTGTACTTAGATCTGCTGGGATAGTAACCTCCACTCCTTCATAGGGAAATTTCAAGCATTGATGGTACATAGAAGGAATAGCTTGCATTTCATGTATCCAGGGTCTCCCTAGGAGGATATTGTAAGCCAATGGTAGATCAAGCACCTGACATGTGGTATCTTTGATGACCGGACCCACTCAAATAGGTAAGACAATGGTGCCTTTAGAAGCTCTTTCTTGTTCATCATAGGCTTTTATGGTGATCTTCTTTCGAGGATCAATAGCCATCTCTGAGAATCCCAACTGTGTGATTAAGTTGTAAGAACAAATGTTGAGGCCTGCACCCCCATCTATCAACACACGTTTGACTCGACGGTTCTGGATCAAGACTTCTATGTGCAAGGGCTGATTATGTGGGTGACTTAGGGAGTTGTCATCTTCCTCTAAAAAGGAGATATATTGTGGAGACGTTAGATGACCAACCATAGTCTGGAACCTGTCTAGATCTAGATCATCTGGAACATTAGAGCCGAGCAAAGCTTTGTCTAGGATATCTCTGTGAGCTGGAGATATTCAAAGTAACTCAACCATAGAGATTTTGGCATTGGTATGCTAGAGTTGTTGAATGATGTTGTAAGATGTAGGTCTTGTATCCTTTGGATTGGAAGATTTTAAGGCAACCTTCTGTTTAGAAGCAGATGTGAGATTGAAAGGTATCTTAGGGACATTAGATGAACTTGGTGTTTGTCCTTTTAGATGAGCCTGAGCTTGTGATCTGGTAACCACATTAGCTAAGGAATGATTTATGTCTCTTCGTATAATCATGATGACATTGCAGCTCTCAGAGAGACATGGTTCAACCATATTGATGACAACATTGTTTCCAGGGTAGGCATAGTTGACTTTTGTCCCCATGTTAGGCTGAGAAGTGGAAACTCCCTTGCCATGTTGTGGAAACAGTTCTGTAAATGTTGTGTGATCATTATTGCTGGTAGGATTATCGATTGTGATGTCCCCTTGATCTATCAAGTCTTGAATGGTATGCTTCAAGTGGAAGCATCCATTAGTTTTGTGGCCTTTAGTCTGATGGAAAGCACAGTATTCATTATCTTTCCACCAATATGGTTTTGGATCTGGATGAGGGTTTCGGATTGGTGGTAAAGAGATCATGTTATCAGCTATTAGGGTTCTTAGGGCAGATTCCAAAGATTCTCCCATGGGAGTAAACTTTCATTTATTATCCCATCGTTTGAATGGCTTCTTTGGAGATGGTTTAGCAGATTTTTGCCCTGAAGCTTCAATGGCTTTGGTGGCAAGGGTGAGATTGTAGGCCGGTGCCTTTGATGGGGTGTGAATAGTGTCAACAACACTATCAGAGATGATACCTTTGTTTCTATTCCAGGTCTTGTTTTTATCTTTTGAGCTAGATCCAGATTCAGACTTGTCCTTTTGAAGTGTGATTTCTCCTTTCTTAACAAGTACTTTCTCAATCTTGATTGCATTATCCACCATTTTATCAAAAGATACATGATCTTGCATTTGTAATGGATAGTTGAGCTCTGGAACAAGGTTATTGATAAAGATTTCAAGTTTCTCCATTTCAGGAATTGGTCTAGCATATAGAGAAAACTTCTTTCGCCACCTCTTGAGAAAAGTTAGGAATGATTCCCCTGGATATTGCTTGATGTTACAGATATCGATCATGGTGACTGGATGTTGAATATTGTAGGAATATTGTTGATAAAACAATTTAATCAATTCCTCAAAAGTTTTGATCGTAGAAGGTAATCTTGAAAACCACTGAATGGATGCTCCTCCCAAGGATCTAGGAAAAAGATGCATTAGATAAGTCAGTTCATGCATGAATTCCATGGATTGCATATAGAACTCTCTGACATGATCTTGAGGATTAGAGTGTCCATCATATTTGTCATACTTTGGTATCTCCACTCTTTTTGGGAATGGTTTCATATACAAGTTTTTATCGAATGGGAAAGGACATAGGGCCTCCATGGAGAACTCCTTGGGTTCCTTCTCCTTCTTAAGATTGTTAAATTTGACTTGTATAGCATGCATCTATTTTGTCATGGGTGTGAGTGGAGTTTCTTCCTCATGTGTGATTATATCATCAACGTTAAAGTTGGGAGGAAGCTTAGCCCCTTCCTGGGCTAATTGTAAAAAGTATGCCTCTCTATCCACTTTCAAGAAATGCGTCATCATTCTCTTGAATTCATCATCATTTTGACATCGATGGATTTTAGAGGGGGTAGGTTCTTGGTCGGCATTATGTTGAGAATGGTGTCCTTGGGACCCTCCTCCTAGAGAACCATGGTTTGTCCCTGCTTGAGACATGATAGGATTTTTTGGGCTCCCTGGAACAGATTGAGGAGGAGTTTGCTGATTACCTCTATGAGTTGATAAAGGAGGTATGTAACTAGTTTTCAATCGAAAGTTACCGAGACCGTCATCTTCATAGATACCTGACTTGATGTTTTGTTCAAGAGTTGGACCTGGGGTATTGGTCAAAAGTAAGTTCTGAGATGTTTCTTCTGATTTCTTATGTGAAGAAGCTCTGGTCTCCACCATTAACTTTGAATGAAATAGAAGAAAAGGATGAAGACAACTGAAGAACAATTTGATTCGAGAAAATTGGATGACGCAACCTTGTCAAGATTATGATAGTTTTGAAGATCTGATGAGATGTGGGTGAAGGAAACTGTGCCCTGGATGTATGGGATAGATCGCCCAAAAGATAGCGGACATGAGTTCTCAACACTTAGTCTATTTTTGAAGATTGATTGAAGATTGATAGTTATGACAAGGTTTTGACACGAGATAAAAAGGACTCAAATTGATCAAATAGAAGACTAGATCGGATTCAAAAGATCAAACTCAGAAAATGGTAGAATGCTCAATAGCTACTACTCTATTCTTGACACAATGATATTTTTGATAGATTCTGGAACTAGGCTGGAAACATTGGATATCTTGCAATTTGACAATTTCTGACAACTCTCTCAAATTTTTCCAAATGACACTCTGCAGACTCGTACGACAATGGGTAGTCTATGAAATGACAGTTGCTAAACTCGTACGATAGTTGGGTAGCAATGAAATGATAGTTGACAAAACTCGTACGATAGTTGCTAACAGGATTTTGACTTCCTTGGATTTCCTGGCATGAAAACTCATACGACACTGAGTTCTCAATCATACGACAGATGGGCAATACTGAAATGACATTTGACAAAAAGTCGTACGACTTTTGACTTCCTGAAATGACTTTTGACTCCAGAAAGAATTTTACGTCAATTTTTGCAAAATTTAAGGTTTTAAGTTTTGGATTATTTACAAATTGTACTGTCTAGATTTTGAAGGTTATACCAGATTTGATCATTTTTAATAGCCAAGTAGATAAACAAGCACGTAGAACATCAAGCAAGTGATTCCAAGCACGTCTGAAAATAATGAACAAGGGCAAAAGAAACCTTGCGCATGAACAATCAAGTGACCAAATTGTGCTAATCCTTGAGAGTACTAATTGTGTATGTTATGAAAAGTTTTGCAATAACACACATATACCTGAAAGTGAAAAATTGGCCTCTCTAGGGTTTTTAGTAATGGTTTGACTCTGTAACTTTTATGATTCAAAGGGGTGAACTCCAATCCTGGCACACCAGGGTTTTGACACAGTCTAAGAACTTAATCTTCAAGAGCTGCTAGGGAGATCTGACAACCCAACAATGAACCATACCCGTGGAGATTTCTTCCACAAGGACATTTATATAGTGGCTGTCACTATCATGGTGAAAATGGCTATTACCGCTTGAGGTTTCATCAACGTAGTTTTCCCTATGAAGGGATTGTCCACTACAGTTAACCCTCTCTAAAGATGACTCACAAATTTATACCACAAGGGGACTTGGCTCCAGATTCAAAGTTTTGACACCTCTTCACTTTTAACCCAAACAAAGCAAGTAGATGAATCCGACATGCTAAGAAAAAGTTTTGTTCCACCAAGGTCTGTGATATCAACTCCATGTGATCTATCAACCTCTCCAGGGAGAGAATGTATCAATCAACAAGAGAAGATGCACTAACCAATTTTGATTCACCAAAGCTCATGATATCAACCCCACGTGATCTATCAACCTCTTCGGAGAGAGAATGTGTCGATCAATAAGAGAAGACACACTAACCAAGCTGAATGTGAAATGCACTAAGTATCCTCCCTACCTACAAGGATTCTATCATCAAGAAAGATTTCGCTGAGAATCCAATCTCTCGAGAATCACGAATAGTGTTCATAGGGCCTAATTACTATGTGAGCATAGATATATTCCTGAAAGAAAATCTACCAAAAGCATCCAAAAAGTAGAAAGAGGAACACTTAACACTTAAAGAAAATATGAGATGAGTCCACAAGGTGGAACACTTAACACCTCACACAAGATGAAAATGAGTCCACAACTTAGAAAAAAAGTGAGTTCCTAAAAGCACAAAAGGGTTGCCAAGTGGAACACTTAACACTTCTATCCTGTTGACCCCTCCCCTTTATGGCGCTGAGATTGCAACCATAGGGTGGAAATGAGGGGCCGGCGGATTAGCGAGTCCAATAACCTAAGATAGCAATCAAGATCAATCACAAGTATCTAAGACTACTTAATGAATCCTTAAGGGGTCACAACCTAGTATCAAATTATGCAAGTGTGTAGAAATAGATCAAAAGCATGAAAAGATGCACACAAGCTTAACACATAAGAGATTTATTTCAAGTCCCAAATTGAAATGTTATTAGATGAAGGAGAATCCTTGGGATCCTCGCAACGCGCTTAGTAGATTTTACCTAATTTTTAGCAATTCTTGCGCTTTTCCCAATCAAAACCAGCAGAGAGCAATAAAAAATAGAGAATTTCAATTATCAAAATTAGCAGTTAGCCGAAATATAAAAATCAAATCTGATACTCTGCTGTGAAAAATGAAACAACAGTAAAAAACTGGTAAGGAAACTCGTACGATAGTGGGTATGCTCGAAGACAACAGTCTAGAAACTCGTACGACACTGGGTATGCTACCATACGACAGTTGAACTCCCAAATGACAGTGGGTATGTAATGAAATGAGTCTCAATCTGATAGACTGTCGTACGACAGTGGGTCCAGTATCATACAACAGTGGGTATACTCCCATACGACATTTGTAAGAAACTCGTACGACAGATGTACGGACAAAAATTAAAAATCATAGTTTTGCACAGATCCCGAGAAGAAAAAGATAGAAATTGATAGAATTGAATTGGAAACCCATTTCAGGGCCCCACGGTGGGCACCAGAAATGTGTGTGTGAAAATTGTACCTGATCTGTAGACACAACACTCAGTAAAACATTAGAGGTTAGCTAAAATCAAAATCGTGCAAAATTGAAAACTATCTAACCAAGTGATTTACTACCTTCTAATAGGTGCGAGATTAATGTTCTCAAATTGTAATCAAGATCAGTGACCTAGATGACACCTAAATGAAGGATTTGAATGCAAAAGATGGATATGAAATTAAATGCAATTAATCTATAGTTTTGATATTTTCTATGCAATAAGAATGATAAACTGATATGTTATGGATGCTAAATGATCTAACAATGAAGATTCTAACAATGATATGAAAACTATGAAATTCTATGCTAAGATATAAAAGCTATGCAATTGAAATTGATCTCACAAAGCTTTGAATTCGCAAGTTGATTCCTCAGCCTCCAATTCTCCAGTGTGATTGTGCAAAATATGTGGATGAATTATGAAGAGCTGAAGCCTTAATTTATAGAAATCCAGGGCTTTGGAGGTGCATGGATAAAAGCCATAAATCACTCAAATAACTCAGCTTGATTTTTGAGTTATCTGATAATAACAGATAATTAAGTCACAAAAACATGCAAAAGCTAAGCTTTAACTCAAAATAGAGTTTAGCTTTAATTGATAATTGACAGTTGTCTGCTTTTATGATTGTGCATGTTTTATTTATGAATTAATTTAATAATAAAGTGATTTATTTCCAACTTAACTGATTTTTGAAATAAAATAATTAATTTATGGGTTAATTAACTATTTTATCAAACTTTTATTAAAAATTATATTATTAAATAATGACAACATGCTTTAATTAATTAAATAAAGATTTAATCAATTATTCATAGGATATTGGATTTATTGTCAAAATTAAATAATATAATTAATAATAGATAGAATTAAATTTAATTAAACAATTAAGTGGAAAATATTAAATCTAATTAATTAAATATGAAAATATTCAATTAATCAAATTTTAGGATAAATGTGATTTATTGCCAAATAATCATTAAATTAAAGATAATTAAGATAATTAGGAATATTACTAGGAATATTCCCTAATGTAGAATTTAAGATAATCAATTATGATTCGATGATGTTTAGATGTGCCTTAGATTAGGACTTTGATGTCGATTTCATTCAAATTGAAGATGTAGGAGATTAATGAACTTATAGCCCATTTTTGGGGTATTACAATAGTTATTTTTGTTGATGACATTATTTTTGGAGGAGAAGATGAAGCTAGTGACAAATTTGTTGATGAAATGAAGACTGAATTTGAAATGAGTATGATTGGTGAAATGAAATACATTTTGGGATTACAAATAACATAGAATAATGATGGTATCTTTGTAAGTTAGACAAAGTACCTTAATAACTTGTTGAAAATATTTTGAATGGAGAACTATAAACTAGTTGGAACACCTATGGTAACTAGACATAAATTATCTAGCATAGATTAAACTCCGATAGTTGAATAGAAGAAATACAAATCTATGATCATAGGATTGTAGTACTTGACTCATACAAGACTTGATATAGCACATTCAGTTGGAATTGTACCAAGATTTCAAGCTGAACCTAGAGAATCACATTATGCAGTAGTGAAGAGGATACTGAGATATGGGTGGCTACAAGAAGTTGGGTGCCAATTTTTGGCAAAAAGTGGGAGTTTTTCCTATTTTTCAAAATTCATGTCAATTGATGTCAAAAATTGAGGCACTTAGAGATTGAATCTCAAAAAACTTCACTAACAGAAATTATAGTACTCAGAGTTAGCTTTTCAAATATGTAATTTATTTCAATACCCACATTGCATAAATTAATTTTGGTAGGCATATTTAAAAACCACTTTTTCAGAATGCCTGTTTCAGGACCATACCTCACCCGTGTACGGCCACCCTTTTTTGACACAAATAAATCAATATATGTTAATCCTTTTTAGGAAAGATACCTAAGACACTATAGATTGATGAGTATATTTTTCCTTTTTTTTTTTTGTATATATTTTTTTTAATTGATTTTTAAATGACAATAAAGTATATTTTCAAAACCTCTAGTGTACGGCCACCATAATTTGATGAAATGTTCATATTTTTCAAAAACAAAAAAATTTATCTTGAAAAGAATAGAATGTAGATTGATGCCATATAATTTTTTTTTTGCATAAACCTTAAAACAAAAAAGTTATTAAAAGTTTAGTAAACCTTTGTGTTTCACATTTTCATACCTTTTGCTATTGATAAATATAGGAAAAATAGTAAAATTTATTATATCGTCAAAAAATTTACATTTATAGAATCAGGACATTGAAATCTATAATGGGTTTTCGTTTCATCAAAAAATTCAAATTGAAAGACGCTCAAAAAATTCGTTGAAGACAGAAAATTAATGTTAAAATAACTTAGTCAAATTTGTGGAGGTGAAGACATAGGGTCGGTGGGACCAAGCCTAAATCATGCCTATCCCATACCAAAAACTGAGGCAAGTTCAGTTTTCCCGCCCCAAGCTTTTAGAAACGGGTGCCCGATTTGAAATTTTAAAAAATGGGTGCCCATTTCAAAAGTGACCGTTAACAAAACGGACACCCGTTTTGTTAAAAAATGGGTGCCCATTTCTAATGAGTCCGTTGGAAAATGACAAGTGCAGAAGTACAGAGGTCCAATGATTGAATCATTATTCAATCATTTTACGACTATACCCGTGCGCAGACAGAATGTTTTAATTAATTTAGACCTGGTTTTGTCTTGTTCTAGATTTGAAACTTGTTGGATTAAAAATTCATTCAAATATGGGATCAAAGCAATGTAGAAAGAGACAAAGGATAGAAAATAAAGAAAAGGAAGCAAAACGTCAAAGAGAAAGAAGAGCAAGAATTAGAGAGGGTAGTAATGCCGGAGCTTCGAGTTCAACAGTAGCTTTAAAGGAAGAGAGCATTGAGAACACTGTAATGGATGAAAAGCCAGAAGAAGGAAATACAAATCAAGAAAATCCAGGTGCATCTACTAACCCAGTATTGGGTACTGGTATGTCTTCACAACCCTGCATATATTCTGAAAATGAAATTCGTGATTTTTTTCAAGCGGGCTACGAAATAAATGATTTGGATTTTATTCATGGAAGTACAGTAAGAAATGAAAGTCAAACACCAGTTGAAAAAGAAATTGAAACCCCACCTATGACTGAAAATCAAACCCCAACTGATGGTGAAAATAAAAGTACAGCTAAAATTGAGAGTGTGGATGTAGACATGGAAACACCAGTTGAAAATGAAACATGTTTAAATGATAATGAAATGGGTAATCTTTTTCAATTGAATAGTGGTGTGTTAGACAATCTTCATGGCTTGGTTTCATGGAGGCAAATTAGGACATATGCTAACAGATTGTTCAAACAATTTTTTTATAACAAGAAATTTGGGTTTCAATGTCAATTGATGTTACAATTAATAAAAATAACGAAGATGCGGAAAGTGATGAAGAGGTTAGGAGTCAATGTGAAAGAAAAAAAAAAGGACGAGTCTTTGAAATAAGTTGTTTCAACTATTGCTAGTGCCTTTGATACAATTGGAAAGAAAAGTCATTCTAAAGATAGAAATGCGGCACGACGAGCAATAACAATAGCTTTAGCAAACAAATCAACCCATGATAAAAGAATGATGAGTAACATAAGTGGATATCTTAATATTCATTGTAAAACTTTGGCAAAAGCTATGAAGAGAAGAGTTGACTTTGAAAGTGATCCAGCTAACAACTTATGGACCTATCATGGCAAACTCCCGAGATCTGATATGAAACTTACTAATGAAGTGAAAACATTGATTGAAAGATTTTGGAAGGATAATACAAGAGTATCGCCAAATGCCAAGGATGTTCTAAAATTAAGATTTGGCTCAAAAATTTGTGAACCACATCCAAAACACCTTTTGGACATGACTCAAACTGAATTATACAAAAAATTTGTAGATGAAAAGGTGTTATCAATCAACATAAGTCAAAAATCATTTGAAAAGTGTAAACCTTGGTATGTAAGGGTAAACAAGGAAAGAGTCACATGTTGTTGTAAAACTCATGTCCAATTTCGTTACCATTATGATTTATTTCGATCTATACGTGGTACCATGCATACTAAAGAAATGTTACAGGAATGTGGTATCCAAATTCCACCTCAAGTTATAAAGGAGTTCATCTCAAGTTTGTTTTGTAACCCACATAATGACCAATATTTTATTTTCAATGCATGTGTTTGTGGTGTATGCAATATATGTGGCAATCTTGCATTATTAGATGAGTGTTTTCATGAAACTCCTACAACTGAATTCGGACAACAAATGATTGATGTGCGAAGATTTAAAACTGTTGAATATCCATTGAAGGATGGAAAGGTTGGAAGATGATGTGACCTAATAAATGAAAGCATTAGTGTTCACACATTCATGAATGAATTCAAGTGTAAGATCATACCTAAATATGTGAAACACTCTCATAATGCTAGATGGCTTGATGAACAATTTCGCATGTGCAAGAATACATTCCCAGTGGGTAGTTTACTTTCAGTAGTTGACTTTGCAGAGAACTATACTCTTGCACCACAAGATGAGATCCAATCTCAATATTATAATTCAGTACAAGTAGCCAATTTTGTTCATATTGTCTATAGGCATGCACCTGATAGTACAGAAGATCATAAATTTTTTTTGAGGGAGTACCACTTCTATATGAGTGATAATAAACTACACTCATCAGAGTTTGTGCAATACTGCATGGAGACATTTTACGACAATTTAAAGGAGAGACAAATTCAAATGACACAACATCTAATATGGTTAGATAATTGCACAGGTCAATTCAAGAATGCTAGAATGTTTTATTAGTTGAGTAGGACACATAAGAAAACCAATGTCAAACATATCTAGAGTTTTTTTGAAGCTGGACATGGGAAAGGAGAACATGATGGTGTTGGTGCATGTGTTAAGAGAGCCCTTGCAAGAGAACAACTCAATTTTGAAGAAAAATCCAAATTTAAAAATGCACGTGAAATTGTTGAATGGTGTAGTACAAGTTTATCTACAGGATCAAATCAGAATTCTACAATCAAACATTTCTTCTGGCTAGTAGAAGAGAATTATATCCTTTCAAGATATGAGTGTGATATGATAAATGGGTCAGCAAAATGGCATTCATTTAGAAGTTCTGATTCTAACACTTGGACTATATGGACTAGGGAGCTAGCATGTTTTTGTCAATTTTGTGTTGCAAGTGAATGGGAACAATGCGAGAGTACAAAATGGGTTGAAGAATGGAAACAAAGATCCTTAACACCTACTGAGACACAAGTTCCAGGCAATTCAACTAGTGAAGACCCAGATCATGCATTTGCATCAGAAGATTATGATCATGTTTCAGATCTGATACAACCTGGTATTTATTTATTCAAATTTACATTTATAAGTGTAGGTTTTTTTACATACATGCATATGAAACTAATTATTTTTATAGGGCATGTGTATGTTGTTGATGCACCTGAGGATAATGATGAGCAGACTGAGTACTGGCTTGCTAGATGTGTGGAACCTAAGAAAAAGTTGATATGTCATCAAGTAGATGATGATGGTTTTCAGTATCCAATTGGGTCTGTTGTGGTTGTTGGTACATGGCTATGAAAATACCTAACAAGAAGAAATGGGTTACCAGTGTTTGAGGACTACCAATCAGAAAAGAAAATTATGCAGTATTCTCATTTAGTGGTGGCAACGAATATCAAATTAGAAAGATACAAAGGGAGGCCCACCAATAAAGTCTTATGGACCCTTTCGATGGAAGAGCATGAGGCAATCATAGAAGCATTACAAAAAAGAGAGGATGCAGATGGTACACTAGGTTGAATCAGATTTAGAGACATGTGAGTGCTTTTTAATTATGTTGAAAGTTTATATAGTTAGTTCTATTAGACATTAGACGTGTACAAGTTCAATATATTATTATGTCAAATTTGGAGTTAGTTCTAATTAATTTCTTGTTTGAATAGGTATCAACTACAACTTTACACATGTGTGACACTCATATGCGGATGGTACACTCTAATAAATCACATGTGTAAGTGTTTTTTTAATTATGTCAAGTTTATAGTTAGTTAGATATTAGACATTAGACATGTACAAGTGATAGATCTTATTATGTCAAATTTATAGTTAGTTGTGCATTAAAGATAGTTTTTCTAATTAATTTCTTATTTGAATAGGTATAAAGTGTACAAATTTACACACGTGTGATAGTCATATTCAAGAGCCCTAGAAGATGATACATTAAATTATTTCATTGAATGTTTATTTTATTTTTAATCATATTGTAATTGGGCTAAGAAGTGGGGTTTTCTTACTAGTTCTTTCCCTATGGAGCCCTTGAACTAGTTATACATATAAATAAAAATATCATTTATTGATGTACCATGTGTTATGATTCCTGTATACTTATTAATTTGTTCATTTTTTAATTCAAATTCTACAATTAATTTGATGTGACATATAACTTGAATAATTTGATGTGACATATTAATTAATGATATCCATTATCTAGTTATCTAGTTATGTAGTTATGTAGTTATGTAGTTATCTTATTTTATCTCTACTTATCTGATTCACATTATATTTATTCACGTAGAGTATTTACATGCAATCCATCTTATTAAAAAAATCTTAGATCTAAAACAAATATTCTAATTTAATCTATGACATGTACATATATCGATCAACCAAAAAAAATCTAATCCACATAACATGTCACTCTAGTCCATATATAACATGTCCAAATAACTAGTCCAAATAAAACATGTCCATAAAACATACATCATTGGTCCAAATAAAACAAGTTCATATATAACAAGTCCATAAAACATGTGAATAGTCCAAATATAACAAGTCCATAAAACATGTGAATAGTCCAAATATAACAGGTCTATAAAACATGTGTTCATAGTCCATATAACATCTAGAAATAGTCCATATAACATCTGAATAGTCCATATAACATGAAAACACAAGTAACATCTAAGAGCCTGGATCGCCCATCTGATCTGTTGTCCTCTTCACTCCACGTGAAGAGGATAGAGATGTATCATCATGCTATACACCATCAAGTGACTGTAAACATAAATTATGAAGAGATAACATAAGAAGTGGGTTTAAACAAATAATTCACTTACAAACAAAATAAATATTGAATATACATATATCAAATAAATTACCGTGGAACCCCGCTGAGTAGTTTCCTCTGTGGGAGGAGGACCTGGAGTAAAAAACATCATTGTGGTAATGTCCTGTACAAAACAAATTGCAAATTTATTATAATAATATTCCCTAAAAATGACATGTGCATCATGATTCAAAAATATTGGAATTTAATATATTAATAACTATGACCTCAAAGGATGATGAGGCCTGCATCTGGCTGGGTCCTACACCATGACCACGTGAAACTATACTCAGTAATGGTTCCGAGGGTACATCAACAGGGAATGATGTGGCGAAGGCCTACATAATTGTAAAAAATAGAAGTGAATTAGAATATACGCATAAATACGTGAGCATGTATAAATAGTTAAATTCAAATTAAAATGCAATATACATACAAGCGGTATATGGGGAGTGTCCTCTATGACTGATGGTAGAGTACCCATCGAACTGTTGCCAGGGTGGTATGAAGTGTGACCCTACAATATATATTTTGAAAACAAACATTATTAAAGTAAAGTTTCAACAGTAAATATTTCTAGGGGTCGAATAGACATGATATAAACACATACAGTGAAAGGTGCACCAACATCTGAAGCAGTCGAATGGACATGGTGACGGTCCATGGATGTCGTGGTCTCCTCTGCCCCCTGTCCGACAAAAACAACATATTTTGGTTGATATGGTTTGTGTGTCTGTACATATATATGTAGAAAAAATATTTTATCACTATTATATAGATTACCTCTGCGCTAGATAAATCCGCTACATATAGAAGGTCAAGAAATGATGACAACTCAGCAGGTCGATCCTCTGTGTCATCATATCCTCCATGTGTGCCCTCTGCATCATCAAATCCATCATCTGGCCCCTCACTCTGTGGACCAGTACATATGTCCCCGCATCTGGTGCAAACATGTGCTATGCTCTGGGGTGCCCTAGCCATCTTGAACTACTCAGCTAAATCACCCGAAAGGGCGCTCAATGAACCAAGAGCAGAGGTGACTGATCAGTGGTGTACTGGCGCTGGAATCACAGGAGCCAGCTAAGAAACAAGGGGCTCCTCATGTGGATGATTTCTGACTCTATCACTCAGCTTCGCCCCAGGCCTGTCCCGAGGCATACTTGTACCGACCCCCTGAAATGCTCTCATGTCAAAATAATTAGGTTTTTTACCCAATTCAAACTCAGCCCACAATTTTCTCAAAAAGTACATGGGGACCTCATGATTTGTGTGTGGTGGATGGTCAAATACCATCCACCACCGCTCCCAAAAGTGCTGTGAAATCAATGGGTGCTTGCACCAGTGAATAGATATTCTTGTTTTTTTGGGGTTTATTTCTTCACCTGTTTTCAGATTCTTAAACCATCGAGCAAAATCTGCTTTGGTGATTTTAAGATCCTTCACCTCTTTATAGGTGAGTCCATCAGCATAGAATGTTCTCAAGGAATCTCTCCATGAGCGATAACTATCCAACTCATCATTGAGGGACTGGACAGAAACTACTATGCCTTGCATAGTATCTGCAAGGCATAGTAGATGTGTGGAGGGGTGGGGATCATGTCTAACCGTCTCAATGTGCCTAACAATAGAGGTGATATTACGCCTCATGTCCTCTCTAAGCTGCTCTGCGGTACAAGGAGGTGGTGGAGGTGGTGGTGGAGGTGGTGGTGGTGGTGGTGGTGGTGGTGGTGGTGGAGGTGGGGGTGGTGGTGGTGGTGGTGGTGGTGGTGGGGGCTGACCTCCTGAATGCTCATCCATCATGTGTAAATTGTACATATATAAAGTATTTGAACATGTAAATGAAAAGTATTTAAACACACATGAATAATCTAAACATATATATCTCTATCTTCACATGTACACATTTATAAAGTATTTGAAAATGTAAATGAAAAGTATTTAAACCCATGCATAATATATTAGGTCTTAAGGGTGATAGTAGGTCCTATTACGTCTTACGAGTACATACTCTAGCTCCTATTAGGTCTAAAGGGTACATAATAGGTCCTATTAGGTATTAAGGTTACATACTAGGTCTTAAGGGTCATATTAGGTCTTAAGGGTACATACTAAGTCTTAAGGGTCATATTAGGTTTTAAGGGTACATACTAGGGTTTAAGGTTCATATTAGGTCTTATTAGGTCCTATTAGATACTATTAAGGGGTTATATTATGTATATATTAGGTCCTATAAAGAGAGTTTACTTTGTAAATGTTTATTTCTTTTCAATAAGGTTATATTTTATATTGATTTAGTTGGTTTGTTAATATAATATTCTAAACTTGCTACGGTGTCTTTGTTTAAAGATATATGATGTATTCCTTTATTGGTCAATTTGAAAATAATTACTTTTTAGTACATTGAACATGATGAGAGAGGAGACAGAGAGAATAAACTTCAAGGGAGAGAGATGAGATAGCGGAGAGAGGAGAGACCTGAGAGAGGATGTGAGGAGAGAGGAGAGAGAGAGATCAGAGAGAGGAGCGAGCAGGTGAGGAGAGAGAGAGAGAGTTCAAGGGAGAGAGATGAGAGAAAGAGAGAGGAGAGAGAGAGAAGAGAGTTAAACAGAGAGAGATAAGAGAAAGAGAGAGGATAGAGAACACGATCAAAGAGGAGAGAACATTAGGTTTTCGTTTACAATTGTCTACATTTTAGGTTTTCGTAAATACAATTTTATACATTCTAAGTTTTCGTTTTCAGTTTTTAACAAATACATGATTTCTAAACAAATTGAAAAGTAAATTAAAACATAAATAAATGAAAAACTATAAACATACATTCATTTTTAAAATAAATTTGTATAATGCTATTTAAAAACAAAAATTAACTTTTTATATGTTTTAGGTTTTCATTTACAATTTTAAATATGTTTTCAGTTTTCTACGTTTTAGGTTTTCATTTTCAGTTTCGTTTTAGGTTTTGTTTTCAATTTCATTTTAGGTTTTCATTTTTTATTTCATTTTAAGTTTTTATTTTTTGTTTTCGTTTTTGGTTTCATTTTAAGTTTTCGTTTTCAGTTTTCTACGTTTTAGGTTTTCATTTTCAATTTCGTTTTAGGTTTTCATTTTCAGTTTCATTTTAAGTTTTTGTTTTCAGTTTCATTTTTAGTTTTTGTTTTCAGTTTTCTACGTTTTAGGTTTTCTTTTTCAGTTTTCATTTTTGGTTTTCCACGTTTTAAGTTTTCATTTTCGGTTTTCCATGTTTTAGGTTTTCATTTTCAATTTTCTCCATTTTAAGTTTTTGTTTTCAGTTTTCTACTGTTCAGGTTTTTGTTTTCTACTTTCTTACGTTTTAGGTTAAATTAATTTCAATTGCACATTATTTCTAAATAAATCAAATAAAAAATAAAAACATACATTTCATAATCTAAGAAAATACATTCATTTTTAAAATGCAATCTTAAATAGCTATTTAAAACTAAAATTTAACATTTTACTACTGAAAATGAACACAAAAAATAAAATAAAACAAGTCAAAATGATAAATACGTACTTGGAACTCGAAAAAATGTATTTGTGGGGTTGGTAGGTGTCTAACAATCAGGTAGGCGATGTTGAAAAATCGTAGATCCCGTTCTCCTATCACTAGAAAATGACAGGAAACACTGTCAAAAAAAAAAAAAAAACTTTTCAAAAATGGGCACCCATTTTTTGTCAAATCGGGTGCCCATTTTGGCTCGGTTGACCGAACCGAAATGGGTGCTCGTTTTATTAAAGATCGGAGTGCCGAACCAAAATGGGCAACCGATTTGGAAAGAAACGGGTGCCCGTTTCTAGCGGTGCATTTTTCCAAGTCGCGGACTTCCACAGAATTGGCACCCAACTTTTTGCACGTACCCATATCTAAGAGTCACAATGGACTATGGATTGTGGTATGAAAAATCTAATGATTTTACCCTATGTGCATATACAGATGCTGATTGGAGTGGTAGTGTTGATGATAAGAAGAGCACCAGTGGTGGAGCATTTTTCCTTGGAGGACAATTGGTTTCTTGGTTAAACAAGAAGTAGAATTGTATCTCACAAAGCACAAAAGAAGTAGAATATGTAGCAGAAGCAAACAATTGTAACCAGATAATTTGGATGAAGAAAATGCTGAAGGATATTGGAATAAAGTTTGTTGAACCTGTTGTCATACATTGTGACAACACTAGCATAGTTAGTATGCCTAAGAACCCTGTATTACATTCTGAGACAAAACATATAGAGATTAAGTATCATGTTGTAAGAGAGAAATTTTCTAAGAAAGAAGTTAGACTTGAGTACATAAGTACAAAGGAGCAGATAACAGATATATTTACAAAGCCTTTGCCTAAGGATACATTTGAGTATTCGAGAGCTATGCTTGGGGTTATGCCCCAAGCTACTTTTGAGAAGTGATGCAGTTGGTTGCATCCATCTAGTGGTATATGAGCCTTATTTTTCTTTTGGACTAGATGTTGGTACTTCCTCTATGGGGGAGTATGTGTATCTGAGCTGAGTCATGAGGACTCTAGTGAATGAATTTTTTGAATAGTGTCTTTTGACATTGAAGTTCTTATTGACATAATGATGAGATTTCTATCATTGATGTCAATGGGGGAGAAGTATACATGGAAAAACTATTTATACGACCTAAACAGGAAAACGAAGCAAGATTTGATTGATGAAAAGGACTTGAAGAAGCAATGTTGCAGTATTGGACTTTTTGGAACATTGGATGTTTTTTCATCTATGTTGCCATCAATGCCAATGGGGGAGATTGTTAGTAATGAATGCTAAATGTTTGGCAGCCATTCTGTAGCAGGTTTTGTTGCATTCATGACTATGATTGTCATTGATGTCAACATAGTGATTTACTGGAGACTTGCAGAGAAGTAGACAGAGTTTGGATTAGCGCACATGGGATATTACACTTGGAGTTATGCGATGTTGAGGATATACTCTTTGATATGTTATATGGTTATGGTTAAGATTGTAGATATTAATTCATTTATTCATGGAAGTTATGAGCATTTTGGTGGAAGCAGTATTCAGGCAGTGTTCCTGAGTAGTGGTTTGTGGAAATTGGATGATATCTCCTAATTGGGATGGAATCTGGTTTTGTGTAGTTAAAGGGAAGTTGAAGACACATTTTTAGTGACATGGATGATAGCACAAACTTTGAGGTTGCATGACTGAAGAATTATTGTAGTTGGAAGCCGACAGTTTGTGTAATTTTGATGTAATATGTGGAAACTTTTAGTTTGTAATTGTATGCCGACTCATTTGTAATTACTTGAGTGTGGTATAAAGGAAGGAATTTTTTTCCTTGTTGTAAAGAGGTTGAACATGATAGATGAATATGAAGTGAAGAAAAGAGCTAATTGTGAAAGCAAATTTGTGAAGGAAGACATGCGAAGTACAAAGATTTGAAATTGAGATTTGGTGTAACGGTGAGTGCGGTTTGGCAAAGTTAGAGAAGAGGTAACATATTATTATATTGGGTAATACATAGATTATTTGGATAGTGTGTTCAGTGATCTTACCCTGAAGCTATTTGGGTAGTGGGTCCTTCTGTCTTCCATAACTCTTAACAGGGTTAGAATCTTTTAATAGGGATTCAAAATCTCCTAACAGGGATTCATATGTACTAAATGTATTTCATAAGACTCCTAACAAAGTCCATCCTTTCACAAGGAATATTCATATTAGTGCATCTTTTGTGGGCATCATTCCCACTGGGGTTTACTCTTTGATCAAGAGGTTCCCTAGTCAACATATCTTGTGTCATTGTGTTATTGTGTATGAATATCTTTCTATTGTTGATGATTATAATGCTTACATGGTTTAATGTTGTTGAAGTTGATAAAAGCTATAATTATCAGATAACTAATTCACCCCCCCCCCCCTCTCTCAGTTATCTTGGTGGACTTTACTTTCTAACAACTTTTACAGTTGCACCTATTGAATATTGTAGTTGTGTTGTTGGTGAATATGGTTGAGTTCCATAATGTCAGGCCTCCCCTTTCGATTTTCTATATAATGGATGTTGTGCCTCTCATTTTATTAAGATAATTTAGCACTTTTATATCATTTCAAGTGATCTCGATGATATCATGCAAAAGAAGATCTTAGGTTGTTGAGGTGTTGAAGCTGAAGTATTTGTTTGCATCTGATAAAGTAACAAAAAAAAATTGTTGCAATTATTTGTATTTTTTTTCTATTTACTTTATGAGTGGCGTGAAAAAACACTAAGTTGTAGCTTCTTCTTCGAGAAGATAGATGTTTGAAAAATGAAGCAACTAAAAGTTTGGAATAATTGTAGCATAGTAAAAAAGAGTATGTGAATTTTGGCCAGCAGACTATTAGGTTGTATCTTTGAATGTTGTGTTCATTCTCTTTAGTTTTCACATAGAAGTCTTGAAAATCTTTTTTGGTGTGATTGTTTTAAGGCTAGGTGACAATCTTATCCAATTTAAAGTTTTAAAAGCCACATGAAAAGTAGGCTCTCATTTAAAGAAAAAATGTGATTTTTTAATTTTTTTGCTTTACAAAGTGTTCTATTTGTAAATTGAGAAATAAATATTTTTTTATTAAGTGCATTATCAGTGGTAACTGACACTTATTTCTCAATTAAAATAATAAAAAGTAAGAAATATTTTATGTGGATCTCTCCTAAATTCTATGCTAAGCATTTGGGTCACTGTGCATAATTTTATGGTAAATATGGAAGGAAATGTAATGTCTAATGTGTTGATTTCTAACTTTGAAGGATACAATTTTACATATTAGTGTACTAGAATGAAAACTCTACTTAAATCTAAGGATTTGTGGGACATTGTTCAAAATGGCTATGTTGAGATAGAAAATGTAAATGCATTAATTAACCAACATAAAAGGGAATACAAAGCAAATATATAGAAAGATAACATAGATTTATTCTTGATTTAGGGTGCAATCATTCTTGTCATTTTTCCTAGGATAAAGTGGTTGTTTTCATTCCAAGCAAGCATGGAAAAGATTATGTAATTCTTATCAAGGTGCACAAACTGCTAAATTGTAAATAATGAGAAAAAACTTTGAAAACATAAAGATGACAACTAGTGAATTTGTCAATGAATTTTTGACAAAGGTAGAAGGTCTAGTGAGTCAAATGAAATTACTAGGGGAAGATGTAGATGAGAAGCATGTCATTGAAAATATTTTTAGAAGCTTGATTCTAAAATTTGAAGGCATGGTCTCTAAATTGAGATATCTAAGGATCTCACAAGCATGCAAATTGATGAATTGAGTGGAATTTTGTTAACTATTGAAAAAAGAATGAAAAGTAATGAAGAAATATTAAATAAATCATTTTCCTCTAAAGAAATATAAGAGTAAAAATAAAAAAATTCTTCAAGAGTCATAAAAAAAGTGATGATAACAATAAGAATGAATACAAAGATGAATCTCTCAATTCTAGAGGAAGAGGAAATTGCTCTAGAGGAAGAAGTAGCAACTTTTGAGGAGCTATAAGAGGAAGAGGTAGAAGTAATGGGAGAGATAATATTAAAAAGGAATGTCCAATTCTTTCATTGCAATAAGTTTGGACATTATGCTTCAGAATGTTTAAGTAAACAAGGTGAAAGAGAAAAAAAGAAGTGTTCATAGCACTATTGAAGATAAGAAGAATTTGGATGATACTTCATTTATGGGACAGGCCCATCTTCAAGAAGCTACTTCTTTTAGGCATGCTTTGGATATGTATATTATAGCTTTGGGTCAGAAAGTTAATGAAAAAAAATCCTCCATTTTTTTCTTTTAATACTCCCCAAGCTATTTAGAGGCATATTACTACTATTTTGAGGTTTCAAATTGGGTCTCTTCCCTTTGTTTATCTAGGTATTCCTCCTACTATTGGTAGACATCCTAGATATTCATGGAAAGTTTTTCTTGATAAACTTTGACAAAAGGTTAATCATTGGACTCATCGATGGCTATCAATTACTACTCACCTGACTCTGTTAAAGTTAATTATTCAAGCCCTTCCTATTTACAAGTGCTTTGTTCAAGCTGCTCCAATGTATTTTCTTTAGGAATTTGATGTTCTATCCTATCAATTCCTTTTGAGTGGGAACCTTTCATCTTCTAAATGGAGTCTGGTTAAATGGGAAATAGTGTGTAGACCTTAGAATGACGGTGGTCTTGGTTTACAATCAACTATTTTAAATGGACAGGTTCTCACTGCAAATCTTTATTGGTGCTGGTGTACTAACCAACGTCAACTTTGGGCTCACATTCTCACCCATAAGTATTTTTCATATATTGATGTGGTTGAAGTTCACCACTTTCCTTTGGAAGGGAGAGGATCCATGATCTGGAATACGCTAAAGTTTAGAGCTCAATTTGTTAAAGATGGTCTCTTTTGGATTTGTCATTCAGGATCACAAGCTCTATTTTGGCTTGAGTCTTGGGATGGGCACCCTCCTATCATTTCCACTCAGCCTCAGCTTCATGCCCTCTATCAAAATTTTAGTGCTGCTAGTTGGGACACAGTTGATTTTTATAAGATAGGGTGTGCTAGAGGTTTGCCTCCTTCCTTTCATTGGAAACAACATTCTGAATGGCCTCCAAGAGGTTTTGAGGAGGATAGGAAGGAGCTATTTTAGATTTTGCAGTCTCAAGAGTGTACTACTTTGGTTGATAATGATGTTCTTGCTTGGGATAATGATGATTTGTCTGGGAAATTTTCAGTGTCTACTGGATATGTTGAGTTTCTTTGACAGACTTTGGGGGACATTTAGGTAACTTGGTGGAAGCAAGTCTGGTACAAGTTTTCCTAGCCCAAATGTAATTTTTTTATGCGGTTGCTGGTCCATAATCAGTGCCTTACATGGGATAATTTATGCAAGCGTGGCTTCCAAGGACCCCCAATGTGTGTTCTATGCTAGACTGGTGAATAAAATGTCTCTCATCTCTTCTTCCAATGCCCTTTCACTAGACATATTTGGCACTCTTGATGGAATGTGTGGAACCAATCTTGTTGGCATGTTTCATCACTGACAGATTTCTTTGCTCGCTAGGGTAAGGCTCCTGTCAAGACTTCATTTCTTCAAGTTGCATGGACTCTTGGACCCTCTTTTATTATTTGGTATATCTAGTTGGAGAGGAACCATCGTATCTTTAAGGATGAATTTTTTGAGGCTGCTTACTTATGGTGGAAAATTCTCCATTCTTTGGGGGAAACTATTTCTGCAAAATGTGACACTTCTAAGGCCATGGAACCAGGGGAGGATATTTTCAATAACTACCTCAATTTCCCCCCCTCTCATGGAAAACTGCTAAGAAAGATGTGTTGACATCCCTTGTGAAAGATAAATAGGGTGGGGAAGTGGAGTACTTCGTGGGGTACTCTTAAAATCAACACGAATGGATCCTCCAAGGGCAATCCAGGGCCTGCTGGCATTGGTGGTGTTGGAAAAGATAGTAAGGGGGATATTCAATTTATGTTTCCAATTTATAAAGGTCACCACGCTAACAACCTGATGGAGGCCATAGCCATTTTGTATGCTATGAAGAGTGCTTGTGACCTTTGTTGGAGAAGGCTTATCTGTGAATCTGATTCTCAAGTGGTGATACGTCTTTTAAATCAGCAACATTCTAAAGTTGTTAGTTGAAACTTAGCTTTGATTACAAACTAGATTCATAATTTGTGTACTTCTTTGGAGTCTGTTATTTTCACTCATATACCCAGGGAATGGAAGAGTGTTGTTGATTGTCTGGCGAAGTTGGCTTCTGACCATATGTGTAATTGGAACATTGTTGATAAGACTCAAATTCTAATGGGCTTGTCCCATCAACTTGATCACTTGGTTGATCTTGATAGGGTTGTTTGATGCCCTTTCTCTATTTGTCCTTGCTTTTCTTTTAGTTTGAATAAATTTTCACCCCTCCTTTATTATTTTTTTAAATGATAAGAAGAGTTTGTTCATGTTTTGCTTCAATAAAATTACCAGTGAAGATAATGTGTGGTATATAGACTCATGATGTTGTTAACTTGTGACATCTAATGAGTATCTATTTGTCAATTTGGGTCAAAAGAATCAAAGTACTATAGTACTAGGAGATAATAATTCTCATTGAAGAAAAGGTAAGGGTACCATTGTAGTTACAACAAAATATGGTGAAGTGAAGCATATCAATGAAACCTTATTGGTTCCAACACTCAAAAATAATTTTGTGTCTATTAGAAAAGTGTTAGAGAAAAATTATCAAGTGAATTTTGATAAGAATGAGTGCATAATAAGAGATAAATTAAAAAGTAATGCAGTTGTTGCAAGAGCACAAATGACACAGGATAAGATATTTCCTCTTTATTTTAATCATGGGAACCAAACATTAAGGTGTAGTGAAATGAGTGAAAGTGAGATTCAACACAAGAGATATGGTCACCTCAATTTTAATGGTTTGATTTTACTCAAAATACAAAAAATAGTTGAAGGTCTATTATTTATTGAAGACATGAAAGAAGTGTGTGAAAAGTGTATTGTTGGCAATCAACATAGGATAAAACTTACTATTGGAAAATTCAATAGATAAAAACAATATCTTGAGATAATCCATATAGATTTATGTGGTCCTATGGAAACACTTTATTTGAACAAATCTAAGTATTTTATAATCTTTATTGGAAATTACTCAAGAAAATCTTAGATGCATTGTTTGGTTACAAAATAAGAAGTATTTGAAAATTTTGTAGAGTTTAAGAGGTTGGTTGAAAAAAAAAGTGTTAAGTATATAAAAATGATAAGGTCAAACAATGGAGGTGAGTACAATTCAAATCAGTTTATTGAGTTTTTCAAAAACCATGAAATCCAAAGAGAGATCATTGCTTCTTACACTCCACAACAAAATGGAGTTGTTGAAAGGAAGAATAGGTAAATAGTTGAAATGACAAGAAGTATGTTGAAAGAGAAAAATTTGGATAATTTTTTTTTTGGGAGAAGCAATATACACAACAATATATCTTCTAAATAGAATTCCTAAAAATTGGTTAAAGGAATGACTCATGAACAAGCATGGTCTTGGGTAAAGACAAGTGTTGATCACTTCAAAGTATTTGGGTTTGTTGTTTATGCACACATATCAAAAGACAAAAAGGTCTAAGTTAGATGATATAGGCCTTAAATGCATTTTTATTGGTTATGGAACTAAAAATAAAGAATATAGGTTGTATGATCGAGTAGAGAAAAAGATTTTGATAAGAAGTGATGTGGTATTTAATGAAACATAATAATATTCCAAATAAGATGAAATAAAAGGAAAAAAAGATATTAATTGATGAAGTTGAGGAGGAAGAAGAAAATGTACCTTAATCATATAGTGAATGAGAAAGAAAGATCAAAACTATCAAAGAAGAACAAAAAATAATCATCCATCAACTCTTATGTTGGATTAAAATGTTTAAAATTTGAAAAAAGGTCACAAGAAAAAGTGAATTTTGCATTGATGACTCAAATCATGGAAAATAATAAACCAAAAAATATTGAACAAAATCAAGAAAAAAAAAGAGTGGATTGAAGCATTGAACAATGAAATAGACATAATTTAAAGGAATCGCACATGAGATTTGGTTCAATTACCTCTTGGTAGGGAAGTTATTGGTACAAGATGGGTGTACAAAACTAAGTATAAATATGATGGAAGCATTGATAAGAATAAGAGTGGACTGGTAGCCAAAGGCTATACTTAATTAGATAGTATTGATTATATTGAGACATTTGCACCTGTAGTATGAATAGATACTATCAAATTGATTTTAGCATTGGTAGATCAACAGCGTTGGAAAGTTTATCAAATGGATGTGAAGAGTTCTTTCTTGAATGGATATATTGATGAGAAAGCGTATGTTTCACAACCTAAGTGTTTTGAAATGCTTTATAAAGAACATTATGTTTGAAAATTAAAAAAGACCGTGTATGGTCTCAAGCAGACACAAAGAACATGGTATTCAAGGATAGACTCATACCTACAGCAAAAAAAAAATTCACGAAGTCAACAAGATCCAAATCTCTATATTAGAAGCTCAACTAAAGATATTTTTATCTTAGCTCTCTATGTGGATGACCTTATCTACACTGGGAATAATCTAGATCTTTATTTGCAGAGTTTAGAGAAACCATGATTACTAACTTTGAAATGAGATATTTGGGACAAATGCTCTACTTTCTTAGTATAGAAGTATGGAAAAATAAAGATGAAATATTCATGTCTTAGTAAAAAATATACCTTAGATATCCTAAAAAATTTATAGATGCAGAGTTGCAAACTAGTTGCAACACCCATTGAAGTTGGACTTAAATTGTCTACTTTAGATGTGTCAAATCCAATGAATCCCATTCTATACAGACAACTAATTGGAAGTTTGATCTACTTAACTACTACTCATCTAGATATCACATATGCAGTAAGTTTTATCTCTAGGTTCATGTCATAACCAAAGGAAACACATTAGTATGTAGCTAAAGTGATTTTCAAATATTTTAAATGGACATTGAGTTATGGTCTCAAATCTCAACATCCAGAAGATATTAGATTGGTCGGCTATACAGATTCAAATTGAGTAGGTTTTGTTGATGATTAGGAGTCTACTTATGGTTACAGTTTTAGCCTTGGTTCTACAGTTTTCTCTTGGAAGTCCAAGAAACAACAAATAATATCACTTTCTACAAAAGAGATAGAATACAAAGCTACAACATCAGCAACTTGTCCAACTATATGGTCGAGAAGACTAGTAGAAGACTTACACCAAATCCAAGATGAACCTACCTTTTTGTATTGTGACAAAAAGAGTGCTTTAAAAAAAGAAAAAGAATCATGTATTTAATAGTATAACAAAATATGTGAGATACAACATCACTAGATCAGGAAATTAGTTCAATAAGGTTTGATTAAAATTGTGTACTATAGTAAAAAAGATCATATTACAGATATCTTGACAAGGGCTCTAACTTGTGAAAGGTTCTAGAAGCTCAAAGATATACTTCACATTCTTTCCAAAGGTCAATATGAGGGAGAATGACAACATTAATTCCCATTGAGTGTAACCTTTCTTGCAACCTTTCTTGACTTTGGGACAACCTTTCTTGAGGGAAGTCTTTCTTGACATTGGGGCAGACTTCCTTGACTATACTATGCCATATTAATAATATGGTCCTATGTATTTACTTTTATATTTGTTAGTTTCATCTATTGAATATTTTAGTTGTGTTATTGGTGAATATGGTTGAGTTCCATAATGGCACCTCCATTTTTATTTTCTATATAATGGATGTCTTGCCTCTCATTTCATTAAGCCAATCTGGGGCTTTTATATTTTATTCTATTTTGTGATCACTAATTGTTTGATTCACTTGCCCTCAACAATTATATTATGACCCATATACCACATATTTTTTAGAGAAAAATTTATAGAACTCACCATAATGTCCTCTTGAAGGTTGAATCCTCCATCAGCGGAGAAAGAAAATTGACTTGATATTTCTTCTTGAGCAGGTAATGTGCGTTATTCATTACTGATACACATGTTTTATATAACTTTGGAAATTCCCTTTCAATCTCCTTGTAACACCATTTACTAGAGCTCTAGATGACTTACCTCAAGTTGTTAGATTTAAAAGCAATAGGGACTGAAAGCGGAATAAAAATTGATCTATGCAGGCAATAATGTTGATAAGAATGAAGAGGTGCAAAATATATAGCCTATAGAAGAAAGAGGATGAAAATGATCCATGTTGATGCCATCTGCCTTCTAAAGTTATTGTCTAGTTACAAATACATGCCCTATAGAAAAACCATAAAACAAGATGCACTAAATCATGTGTACATGTCATGGCAAAGACACTTTGAAACGAATGCCATAAATTATGATAATTTTTTAAAACTAAAATTGAAAATATCAGTAACAAAAATTAAAATAGCCAATGGAAAAATAGAAATTAGTTGTGAAAAATTACACTTTAATAGAAATGTTGTTGAATACCTTAGGTTTAGGGAGTTTTCATGTTTTCCAAAAATAATTAATGTGAAAAAAGAAGGTGAAAACACAAGTCTCTTGCCTAAAGGTAGGGACTAATCAAAAGAGACACTAGCATGATACAATTATGAAGCTTTAAATTAAGAGTTGGGACTACCACTCATTATTAGCAATCCACCTTTGATTGTACTCCTTATCTAGAAACATGTGTCTCTTATATAGAGGGCTATAGAAGCATTTAGACAATACGAGAAATCAAAATCTTAGCTAACATATGAAATATATATTTCCTATATATTTTTCTATAAATATCTACAACGGACATAAATAATTAAAGTTTTATGTTTATGTGTGATAAATTACCATAAATATCTAGAATATTCTAACACTCCCCCTAATTTTTATAAATAATTGCTAATATTTATAAGGCCAAAAATTTCTCAAATACTCATATTGTTCTTATTCTTGTATTTGCAATTTGCAATGCTTTGAGATGATCTTTCCATTGTTAACCAACTCTTGAAGGAAGGAAAATATAAAACAATGTCCCTACTCTCAAAAAGAAAATGCATTTTTCTTCTTTGTATGTGCTTGTTTCTTTCAAAATTTATTTGTAAAGTGTCCATACTTCTTGCAATAATAGAATTGAACATTAGATCTATCAAACCTTTGTGATTGCTAGTAATTGTTAAAGCTTTTATTTCTTCTTCCTCCATGATCCAGACTTCTTCTTTCTTCTCTTTGAAAATTGCCTCTTCCTCTTCTAAATATTGAGGTTTCTATTCCTTTGAATCTTGGATTTCTTCTACCTTGTCAAATGTCATTTTTGTTTCGAATGCATTCCCTAATGATATACTATTACACTTGTTCACCTTGTCTTTATAATTTTGTAATAACCCAAACAACTCATCTAAAGATAATGTTGACAATTCCCTAGATTCCTCAATTGATACCACAATATTATCAAACTTAATAGGCAAAATTCTTAAGATATTTTCTACAACCTTTTGATCTGTTATCTCGTCACCATTCATCCTTATTTGATTAACCAAATCTGTAACACAAATTGAAAATTGATCTACTAAATCAGAATCTTTTATTTGTAGATTTTCAACTTCTATCCAAAGTGCTTACAATTTAACAAATTTTACCTTACTTGATATGTCATCTCTAGAATGTCTAATGATTGCATGGTTGTAGTAGCTGGCTTAATCATTCCAACAACTTAATCATCCACTCTTGTCTAATTATCTACTAAGTCTCTTTTATTTTATTTTCCTATTTTCATCAAGCTTTTTCTTTTCAGCAGCACTCAAATTAGACTCATCTCATGATTTAACATATAATCATTTATAACTCTCCAATAACTTATCTGAATCAAATCTTAATTTCATTCTAAAATCCCAATTAGCATAATTCTTCCCAAAAATTATTGGAATAAATTGCTCGATGCCGTGACTAGAAATAATATCTATAAACCCTAGACTTTACCTTGGATAGCTTTCTCCCTTCTTCCAATAGCAATAAGAATCTTCTGTGCTTTTACCTCATAGATGATTTGGCTCTCTATAAACTTTATTTGAAAATTCGTGTGGCTTCTTTGTACACTAGAAACAACTCTTTTGTATCCTACAAACTTCATCAATATCCTTAGATGACGACTACATAGCAGCAATCCTTTCAACAACTTCTAGATCTTAACAATAAATTGACTTCATTCTCTAACGCAAACAAAAATTGGAACCTGAATTTCTTTTTTCTGAGTCAGCCTTTATCAGCTGCATAAATTCTTTTCTAATTTTTTTGTGAGCGAATTTGATTACCTTGGAAACTATAGAATGGGAGGGCTTTTCTTCCTCAATTCCTTTAAACTCAGCTGTAAACCCTTATAGCTTTTGCACTTCCTTACGATTCTTAGAACCGGTGGCTCTCCTCCTTAGGAAACACAAAAAACAACTTGTTGAAGTTACGATCTGTGTTAGTTGTTGACTAATCCTCTATAGTTCTGAGACAGCTTTAGCGATTCACTTTTCCTTGACAAGCTACAAACTAGAAGCCTCCTTATCTTGGAGTAATTTACTCCTTCAAGTCATAAATATGAACTTGATCCCTCTAATGTTGTGATCTTTTACTTATGCAATTAATAGTTTCTTCCCGCCGTCACTCACAAACGGTTAACGAATCTTCCTCCCGACGTTTGTCACAAATAGTGTTAGGATCTTCAAATAATCTTCTTCTCAATCTTATTCAACCAGGTTCTTATACCACTTGTAGAAGGTGAGAAGAGGCAATACGAGTTGCTGTTCCCAATACTTTTATGTATTTCTTGTCTAGAAAATGTTTACATCCGCCTCTTATATAGAAGGCTATAGAAGCATTCAGAAAATTCTGGAAATGTCAACCTTAGCCAACAGATATAACATATGTTTGCAATAGATTTTTCTAGAAATATCTATAGTCAACATGAAGAAATAATCAAAGTTTTATGCTTATGTGTTAGAAATTATCACAAAAATCTAGAATATTCTAACATAAAGATTAAGGTTTTTGAATGAATTATATTTTATTAACAAAATGAGGAAACCATATTAATGAGTTTAATTGATATTAAAGAAGTCAAATGAAGTTTATAATGTTGAAGAGGTTTAAACAGAAAAGAAATTTGTATTACAAGGATATTGGGATTGTGGAATCTATTTGATATGTGTGGAATTTCTAATTAGTGATATGAAGAAATGGGATTGACTTATAGATTCTATAAATTATTTGTTGGTAAAATTTGGATCTTCTTAAAAAAAAGGTAAGATTTATTTTCTAAGCTTTGTTTCCAATTCAAGATTATTATTCTTTCTATCTCTTTAATGTGAGCATTTATTTTTCTCATGAGGCCTTTTCTAGATTTAAGACATGTTTCTTCAAAGATTTTTGTCTTTAATTGTCTTGTTAATCTCAATGTGCACAATTTTGAATTCTTTTCAAAATTATATTATGATCCATATCTCCATCGAAAAATATATTTGTAACAAAAAATAGAAAAAATCATCAAGAAATAAGAAACACATAAACTGTAAAACAATACCAAACTATTAGCATCACTAGAAACCTAAATACAAAAAAACATATTAACAAGGATAAATCTAGCACCAAGGAAACCTATTAGTTCTATTCAAAAAATCTCATTTATGATAGGTTATATTCTTGTATAAAGATATTTAGAAATAATATTATAAGAAGTATTCAAAAGAGTAATAGGTCACCATCAATAGATTTTTTCACTTAGGAATCAGTTTAATCAAACCTTTATTAATAAGTGACCCTAAGTATCCTTGTTCTATAGACTCCAAATAGAGGAGGTAAAATTCCTTAATGTGCGGCCATATAGTTTGATAAAATTCTATTGGAAGACCATCAAAACCAATACTTTGATTCAAGTTCCATTGGGAAAATAGTATGGTCAAGCTCTTCTACAAAAAGCATTTTATCTAGAAACCCTACTATACTCTAGATCAACCTTCATAGGAATATGGTCTTTCAATATATCTTCAAATAAAAATTGAGCATCTTGCTAGTAATCCTCCTCTTTAAATAGATTCACATAGAAATGTTGAAACATAGCTTTTATCTCTTTTGAGATTGTCTGAATATGACCATTTTAATCATGTATTGCATGGATATATTATTTCTTGTGTGTAGACTTTAAGAATGTAAAAAATATTTTGAACATTTATTCCCCTTCCTTTATCCAATGAATCTTGGATCTAATTTTGGCCCCTTGGCTCTTGTATATATCAATGTTTTGAAGCTACACCTCAACGATGTGAGGGGAATTTCCAAGCTAGTATTGCTTGGGTTAGAAATAAGCAATTTTCTTACGTGTTCTAATTTTCCTTGAAGAGATTTAATATTTCATTACCTTTTCCATGCACATCATTTACCAAAGGCACACAAAAACTCAACACATTGGGTGGTAGCATTATGTCATTATTACCTATATGATTCTATATCCTTGGGTTTGGGAATAGAGTTTCAAATACCAATCAAGGCAAAAACACAAGATGAATATGTTAAGTGAGAAGTGTTCAACTTGTAAGGTAATTGATTCTCCTTGC